>JARYGA010036094.1:0-54242 GCA_030545235.1 Helianthus tuberosus
TTTTTATATAGATTTATTACCCAAGAAAATCAGAAATATAAAAACAAATAAAAAAAAAAAAAGAAAATGTTTACGTTCGGGCAAACGGGTATGGTTGTATCACCTAATCCCAGACCTGCGAAAATTCTTAAAACTAATCCCGTACCCGAATACCCATCCTAGTTTCAAAGATGCTAGAAAAATCCAATCTGAAATTCCATAACATTAAACTTATTATACCTCCAACAAGAACCTAGCACGTCTGTAATAACCCAATCCAGCCCACATCTCATTAACCTCCTGTAAAATAAAAGTAACCCTAATTAACCAAATAAATCATAAAAAAAAGAATATAAAAATGTGAAAGAAATTTAACAACCTCAATAGAAGCTAGAGCTAGGTGATGAACAGTGGGCCATTTCTCCATCCACCTATTAAAATAATCTATAACAGTCTGAACCCTTGTTTGTTGAAGCATGATTTCTGAAACCCACACAGCATATGCTTTCCTATCACTTGCTTCACCTTCGCTGATTTTCCTCCATGGAAGGTCTCTCTTGTTAACATCGTACCATTTCAACAACGATGCCCTTATTTCTGCAACCGAATCTTCCCTAAATTGAATGTCTTCTATGTCGCTGATAGCTAACCCTGCTTCGAGTTCGGGTTTAGGTTTCATGTGGTGTGTGTTTCGAGTTCTTTTCTTGGATTTGGTGACGGTGTCTGTAATGGCGGGAGTGGTATTGTTCTTCTTCATGGTCTTCTGGATTTGTTTGTGAGAGTGGAGAACAAAGGGAGGGTGTCTCTAGGGATGAGCATATGAATACCAATACCGATCCCGTACCGATCGGTATCGGTATCGGTATCCCGATCGGTATCCACATTTTGACGATTTCGGTATCGGTACGGTATCGGTATTATACCGATACCGACCCTCAAAATACGGTATAATACCGATACCGTACCGTACCGATACCTAACCGACATGTTTCGGTATCGGTATCGGTACCTAGTTTGGGTGAAAATCGGTATCGGTATTAGTCGGTATCGGTATCGGTACGGGACGGAATACCGACATGCTCATCCCTAGGTGTCTCTCTGTCTTCCCACTCTAGTGGAGTTTTTGAATTGGTAAATGAAATTTTGGGGGATTTTGAAAATTTATGAAGTTGTGATGGATTTTTCCCTTGACATTTCGTTATAAGTTTTGTTAAAAAACGAAGAAGTCGTACTCAAATAAAGTACTTATTTGATATCAATGTTACAATGATAAACTAAACTGTTCTAATGGGTTGACTTTCTAAACAACATGATTTATTTTCAAATGACGTTTGTTTTAGATTATCATTTTTTTCGGTTTCGCCGCAACGCGCGACTTAAAAAAACTAGTGTATATTGTTGATGATTAACGCTGAATAGTAATTTATTTTTATAATAATATATATGTTTTTATTTTTTATTTAATATAATAGGTTATTGTTATTATATTTACTTTTAATAGCATATTTTTATTATTTTCCTTTTTTAAAAATCATATATTTCATTTACCATTTTTTAATATTTTTTTTTCTTTTTTTATAGAACATGTATTAATTTATCGACTAATTTGATACTTCTTTAATAATTTATGTTTATAACTTTTTTCTAAAAACTAAAGTATGTAGTTGTGTTTGATTTTTTCCCTGACATTCCGTTATAAGTTTGTTAAAAATGAAGTTGAACTCAAAATAAAGTATTTATTTTGTATCATAAAACGGTACGATGATATACTAAACCTCCTGCTTTATTTTTAAAAAAACATGCTTTCTAAACAACATGCTTTATTTTTAAACAACATGCTTTATTTTTAAAAAACGTTTGTTTTACATTATCATTTGCTCGGTTTCACCGCAAAGCGTGACGTCAAAAGAAACTAGTATACTTCATTTTAACTTGGAATGCAATAATGGATTGGACATATAGTCTCAATGAAACCTTGAAACTGTTTGCGACGAGGGATTAATGATCGCTATGGTTTTCACCTTTTACCCAAATATGAAAGGTAAATCTCAGAACGTATCGGGAATTTATTAAAAATTTAAATTTAAAATTTAAAAATCAAATCTGTAGATTAACAAAACCGATACAACAGTTTAAATTGGTATTACCGGATTTACCGCTGCCACGTAAAATTTACCGCTGCCACGTAAAATTTACCGCCTCTAAAGAAATTTGAACATAAAGGATATATGTTGTAATTAAGAATAACGCCTGAAATTTTGTTGACACTTAAAGGACGTAAAATGCAATTTACCCATATAAAAATAAAGCAACCACAATAGCAAAATAAATATGTAAATCCTAAGTAGAGCGAAGTTGCAAGACCTAACTCGGTCACGGGGCCACAACACACAAAAACACAAATCATAAGTTGAGCAACTCCCACTAACTTCATGCTTCCTGTATTTTGTCTTCAGTTCTTTAACATTGCAATATTTACAAAAAAAAAAAAAAAAAAAAACTACATAATGAAAATAAAAATTCTAATCTATTTTTTTTTGAAAGGTGAACTTCATAATGGTGACCATTGTCACATCCGCACATCGCGGACCCTCGCCAAGATTAAGGGCCCAGATAGCAAGGCCAGCGCTGGGTTTACCAATCTTGGGTCGAAGGCTTTCCTCCGGAAACCGTACTGCCTCTACACGAGTTGCCTCGCTAGAGTAACAGCCGGATGAAAACCGGAGTGACGCTCAGGATCAAACCCTCCTCGGTAGGTTTTTCACCATCACTGCGCACGGATGTCCTACCCCCCTAATGCCAACAGCGGGAGTCGAACCGGTGACCTCCCAAAGGAGGAGCCGGCCAACTAACCACATGGGAGTAAACCACTGGGCCATGGGAGGCAGGACAAAAAAAAACTGAAACAAAAGAAAAAACAAGACAACCATAAGGTCGGGCTAGATTTACATATTCTAATAATTGACGAGTGTTTCAACAAATATCTAATCAACTTAATTATGTCCACGTACACGTATGGTTATCAAACTCATGAACTTAAAGATTTAATTAAATCAACTTAATTATGTACACGTATACGTATGGTTATAAACTTAAATATGTAATTAAAAAATGGTAATATAGAGATTACTGATGGAACCTATTATAAACTAAGTTAAATAAAATAATATGTATGTGTGTACATATATAACAATGAAACATGTTCGAAACTTGTCAAATCCGAAACGATCATGATAAAAAGCCGTTTTAAATTTGTTTGATTATCCCCCCCCCCCCCCCCCCCCCCCCCCCCACAAATCAATTCAACCCGAACAGATTTGCTCAAAATTTGATTCTGATTTTCATTGATCGAAACTGAATTGTTTTAAACCGTTTGGTCCCAAAACCGGTTTTGTGCACCTCTACATCTATTTGATGATTTGTAAGCACTTAACAATAAATTTGGGCCTAAATGACTGACTTTCAATTCGACCCAATTCATCAAAAGCAGCTTGATCACCTCCATTATGCAATTTTAAGTACAAAAAGACACCAGTGATGTGGATAATTAATCACCAAGCTTAATGTTTTTGAAACCATAATTATTATAATATTTATTATTATTGCGTACTAATCCGCGAAGCCTAGCTCGTTGTAGTTTACACTACACTAGGTTGTGGGCTTGTAGAGACAACCCCTACCTGGGTCTGGCCCATTGAGGTTAGGGTTACCAATGTCTCCTATATAAGGAGGTATTCACCTCATTATTAGGGCAAGAGACATGGGGCAAACATACTCTTTATTCCTCCTCTACCGGCTCTTTCTACATCCCCACTTTTCTCTCTTCTTCTTTCCAGATCTGGATTCAAAAAGAAGGAACAAGGTATGATTCTCCATCCTCTCAGAGAAAGCGGTTCCAATCATCCCGACAGTGATCCCGTGTTTCTTCATTGGCGCCCACCGTATCAAAATCTAGATACAACAATCACACCTTGTTTCTCTCTACTCGATTTTCAGATCTCGTTCTTCATACATGCTTTTCATGGTTCAAACTTCCAGATCTGTTTTATTAGAGTTCAAAAAAGTAAGTTATCGATAAAGATTTCATGGATCCGTTCTATCAATGGTTAAGAAACCAGGTTTATGTTTCTGATACACGACTACATATACCAGATCTGAGTCTAGTCTCTTCTGGATAAGAAACGCCATCGTTTGACGTATCAGTGGCAAAAGAAAAGAAAAAGAAAAAAAAATCTATAATGCACAACTTTATGTTCGTGTTCATCCCATCTTATTTTAATCGTATTCCAAAACATTGATATATGATTTATAAGAAAACAAATCACGCCATCAGATCTGAGCTTTCATTTTAGCTTTACACAAAAGCTTCTACCCAAAAACAATTAATTCGAGATGTACAATTGCTTTTGTTGTGGGTACAATTCATACTACACGATTTTGTCTTGCTCATGGAGACATTTTCTGACAGGCATCTACACTACTTTTAGTGCCCGTTGTAGCCATTATTTGAGTTCGGGTCAACAACTTAAACGTGGTCAAACTGCTGGTCAAACTATTGGTCAAACATGGTCAAACATGGTCAAACTGCCGGTCAATGGTCGAACCGGAACGCACGTGTACCGAGACAACTTCTACGGGTCGAATACAAGACTTGGTAAAGTTTTGACAAATACGTATTTAACCCGACTATAAATTGGATTAAACAAGTATAGCATTATTGATTCAAATCAAGATAACAACCCTTACTGGGTTTTCTATATATATATATATAGAAGTTTCGCCGTTCAAAAAAAAAATCAAGATAACAACACTCCCATAGAGTTGTTTAGTTAACGATTCGGTAGAGCTCGGTGACGAACAAGTATAACATTATTGATTCAAATCAAGATAAGAACACTCCATGCATGCGTTCATGGCGGTTATTTATGTTCATTGAAAGTGATGGTGCTATATCAATGTAGTTTAAAATTAGGGGAAATTGCCAATTCCCCCTAGAAACCTTTTTAATTGCAACTAGGTTGTTTGCCCACGCGTTGCGGCGATACGTTAGCACGAGCATTCAATCGGTATTGGTTCGAGTTGTTAAGTGATATACTCTAAAATATACATAATTTCTATATAATATTTCCTACACTTTTGAATAGCTTTTAGGTTGTTTGAATGAGTTTCTTCTCATATTTGGTTCATATCCGAAGTTTGATGGTTTTAAATGAAAATGAACTAAAACAATACCATTAATAAAAAAAAGAGTTACATGGGAAAAATTGCAATTTAGAAAATCATGTTTATAGTTGAAATTGGTGATTAATTTGTTTTTAAGAATTCACGAGGGATGAGTGTTCTAATCAATACCAATACCAATTAGATCATGCGTAGTGGTTATCTCAATAATGCCCCCACCATGGGGCGTTTTCTGCCATGTGGCAGACCAGTCAGCATGGGGGCGTTATTGCAAAAGTGTCGTAGTGGGAATAATGCCCAATAACGCCCCTTCCAATCATATCACAATTATTTTTTTAATTAAAAACTTAAAATAGTTCACTAAATAAAAAAATACAATACTAGAAATAAAAAAAAAAACCGGAAAAAAGTATTTTTGAAACTTTAGGGACTGATTTAGTATTTTTGAAACTTGAAATATTAAAGGTTTTGAAGTTTAAATCTTTTTTTTAAATACAATCAAACTTTAGGGACTGAAAGTGCAAAATCACTTTCTAAAATCACTTTCTAAAATCACTTTCTTCTTCCTTGAGTTATAAAACTTCAAAAAAAAACCTTTGCCAAAATCACACAAATATTATACACACATGGCAAGGTTTTATTGGGCAAACAAATGAAGTTCCGGCGTTTTTCAAATCATGCCAATCGAATTTTTTCCCCAAAAACGCCCGATAACGCCGGTATGTAATGGGATATGGGCGTGATTCGGCGTTTTTTTTAATTTAAAAAAAAAACGCCCCACTACACATGGTCTTAATGAGTAATTAATATATTTGTTTAACTTGTTTGGTACTTATACGTAGATAAAAGGAAAGGATCACAACATACAAAATGAGGGGGAATATATATAAAGGAATCTGTGGTGTGAAGAAATTAACTGGAAATACGTATTATACTTACGAGACCCCACAAATTACAACCATTGCCATCATTATTCTTCTTTTGCTATTGGGCCGATTAGAATAATGGGTGACTTTTGGGCTGTTGTCTCAGTGATGTGCCCCAACTTGGGAAAGATTATTATTGGGGAGGGCGTCGAAACAAGTAGACGACGGAAGATAGTTTTGACGGCAGAAGTGACAGGAGGCGACAAAGAGAGGAAAGAAAAAAAGAAGGTGCAAGCCACGATCAAGATTCAAGTTCGGGTTTGCAATTTATTAGTATTCAATTTTGTCAAGACTGTGTGTTTTCAAACTTGATACTATGTTTTGTTTATCATATGTGACTTGTTTCTTTTTCTTAAATATGATTTTTGGCTAAACTTTTATACTACCTAGGTCTATATGAACTATGATTTAATGTTTTGACTATTTGGTTTGACTAATGATTAAATTGAGATGATTTACATATTCCTGTTTTGTGATTGTTTATAAATTTGTGTGCTTGTCTTGGTTGTGATTGGTTGTTTGGTTAGGTGATCTTGTTAGTCTGGTCTGGAACTCTTTAGATCATTCTAGGTTCATTAATCTATAAGGTTTTCAATCTAGAGCTTGAGATTAGAGATAATTCAAGTTTAACTAAATTAATTAAAATCAACTGAGTATAGTGTGCATCCTTTTCTGGCAACTCTAGGGACGAGTCAGGATTGCTAGGTTATTAGCTAGGCGTTGTTTGGTAGTTTGGGTGACCGATAGCTCGGATCTGGCTACTTATTCGCGTTTAGGGTTTCCTAGGTTTTCAATTATTCTGCAGGTTTAGCTTCATGACCGGAGGATTTTAGCACCATAGTTGTTATTAATCTGACAGTCATGGGATTCAATATCGATAGGTCGAGTCGTTTCCAATTTAGCACTTCATCACTTTGTTCTATCTTCTATTTTGGTTGATCATCCTTAGCGGGAGGTTTTCTGGGTAGATTCGGAGCTTTAGCCATTGGTCAGGACTAGAGATCATGGGTTGGTCATAGGGATTCGAAGACTGGGTAGTTCTTTCTCATCATTGTCTGCTTCTCGTCACTTCACCATCTTGCTTTCTTGCCCTGTTATCTTGTTTACTTGCTTTAGTTTAATTTAGATATTAGCTAATTAAAACCCCCAAAACAATTTAAACCAGTTAAGTAATTAGTTAAGTCAAAGTCTAGTTAGTGTCGCTAGTGTCTTGTGGGTTCGATACTCGGACTTCATTAGGCTTTACTACGTACGATAGGTACACTTTCCTGTCAGTGGTCTAGCATTTAGAGAGTCTTATTTTATAAATTTAAAACTAGGGTGTCTAGATTAGGTTAGTTTTATAGACCGCATTCAGCACATCAAGTTTTTGACGCCGTTGCCGAGGACACTTAGGCGATTGCCTTATTAGCTTTGACTGATCTTATTTGTTTAATTGGTCTTTTTTGTAGTTTGAGTCTTAGGGTTTTATCTATGGAGGGCCCCATTACACCAAATATTGTCCAAACGATTCGGGGTGTTCCATGGATTTCGATACTAACCCTCTTGTGCAGCCACAACCATATCAGAATTCCTATCCTTTACCGTATCAATCATGCGACGAAATTGAGTACCCATCTTATGTTCCGACATTCGTGGAATGTGTTCAAATCTTCACTTAGATAACGCGAACAACACTAGACGTAGGAGATTCGAGGTTTCCCAGAATGCTTACTATTCTTGAGCAAATGCACAAGGTATTAGGTCAAATGTTGAGGGAAAGCATGAATCAGCATGTGGATCCGCTATGTGAGGGCTGCGGTGGACCGCACATGTATGAAGATTGTCCGGTCGCTTTTCGATGGTTAATGTAACACCCTAGAATTTAAACCCTTGATTTTAAATTAAAATATAGTTAAGTACATGACTTTCATTTACAAAATTTAATAATAACCATGACCTTAGTCGAGTAATGACTAAGATACAAAATTTTTGTCAACAGTTTAAAATGTATTAACGACCATACACAAGAACTACAAAAGATTTAACACATTGCGGAAGCTTCAAAATAGAGTGTTCGGTTCTTCATTCGATCACTTGATCACCGCCCGTAAGATCCACCAATTTACCTAGGGTCAAAACCAATAAACATTAGTTTTGACTTTGAGAATTTAGATTTAACATATAATACAACATTAAACTTAAATAAAATAAAAATATAAAATTTCTTGTTTCCACCGTAAATTACGGTGTTACCGTAATTTACGGTGACATCTGAACATCTATGGTTCCACCGTAAACCAGTAGTGAACCGCCGTAACATACTTGACCCCTACCGTAAATTACGGTACAACCGTAATTTACGGTGGTTCCTGGAAAACCTTGTTTTTGCTTATTTTGATCAAGGCTCTCAACCCAACTTTCGGATTTCGTTTATAAAACTTCACTATATCAAATTCTAATATTTCTTACCTGTTATATGTTAACCAACATCAAAGTAAAATCCACATATTCCGTAGTATTAATCATGCTTTAATTTGGTTATTTGACTCGTTTAGCTTGTCTACGGAAATTCCTTCCTTATGACAACTACCAACGGATTATATCCAACTTTTAACCAATTATTCTCTATATAGCGACACAAATACTTAATTTCATAGCATTCTTTATTCTAAACTCGAGTACTCATTACATAATTATCCAATTTACTAAATGTAACGGAACAAGTTACATACCTTCAAAGTTTGCCCTTTAAACGTGGTTCGCCACCCGCTTGTCCACTCGACGCTCCTGCGTCCGCTCCTATAGAGTTCATTCATAATGCGTTTTAGAACTCTATTTAAATCATAATTCGCATAATTCACCAAAACATCATGATTATGCGTTTAAGCTCAGAATTTCAGTTTTAAGCCTTCATAGAGGCATTTCATCAAACACCATAAAGGCATAATTTCATATCTTTCATATTCAAGTTTTTAGCTTGCTAGTTTGCTAACTTAACCTTCAATATAATCCTCATATATCATTTAAATATCATGCATTTCCAGAAGTCATTTTCTAAGATCAAATTACACCAAAATATTCATTCTAATTTCTAGTGTTCATCATCATATTGTAAAACCCACAATCCACCTTCAAGGTGTTCATGGAATTTCCTGAATTTGATTATGATTTCACATGTAGTTGGCTAGGTTTCACATCTAGACATCATATCAACTCCAATCATACTACATAATACACATGCAACCTCTAATTCCAAATTTTACAAAATCATGAGAAATTCAAGTTGAATGATTTCATCAGATTTTACATACCTTAGAATCCTCTCGCAATGAGGATCACGAATCTATGATTAAATTTCGATTTCAACTTGGATTGAGCCTTCAATTTGTAGATTTAGTGAGGTTCTAGGTTTTTGAAGGTTTGGGGTCGCCCCTGGCCTTGTTTGTACGACCAGACACCTCCATTTGGGGGTGTTTGGCTTGTTTTATTTGTTTAGTAACAATCAAGTTTCAAATGTTACAACTTAAGTCCCTCTATTTGTTAAATGTTTATTTTAATTGCTTTTTACCCTACTATAGGTTATTTCTAAACTTGTAACTAGCTAGGTTAGAATCCCTAGTTAGTAAATTCTCGTTTATTTATACTTTATGTTTCTAATAGAAAGTTTTATATTTTCGGGGTGTTACAAGTCCACCCCCCTTAAAAGGGTTTCGTCCCCGAAACCAAGGTACGTACCAAATAAGTTAGGGTGAAGACGTCGCATCTCCTCTTCGGACTCCCACGTAGTGTCCGAACCCTTCCTATGCTCCCATTTGACTTTGACTTGGTCAATTTGTTTATTTCGTAAACGCTTGACCTTTCTGTCTAAAATTTTCACCGGTCTTACCACATAATTTAGACTATTATCCACTTCGATATCATCGTAATGGATATAAGTCGTTTCGTCTGCTAGGCACTTTCTTAATTGCGATACGTGAAACGTGCCATGGATCCCACTTAGCTCCTCCGGTAATTCCAGACGGTAAGCTACTTTGCCAACTCTTCCGATAATTTTAAATGGTCCGATAAACCTTGAACTTAACTTCCCTTTCTTTCTAAATCTAATAACGCCTTTCCATGGGGACACTTTTAGCATGACCATGTCACCGACTTGAAATTCAATTGGCCTTTTCCTTTTATCAACATACGCTTTTTGTCTGTCTTGAGCCGCTTTCAAGTGTGCCCGAACTTTATCGATCTTTTCGTTCGTGGCTCTTACTATGTCTTGATGGGCGAGTTCACGTGGACCCACTTCACCCCAACACACCGGGGTTCGACATTTCCTACCGTAAAGCAGTTCGTATGGTGCCATTTTAATACTAGATTGGTAACTGTTGTTATACGAAAACTCGACTAACGGTAGATGAACATCCCAACTGCCTCCAAAGTCGATTATACATGCCCGTAGCATGTCTCCCAATATTTGTATCGTTCTTTCACTTTGTCCATCCATTTGAGGATGGTACGCAGTGCTTATGAACAATTTGGTCCCCATTTGTTCTTGGAAATCATGCCAGAATTTCGAAGTAAACCGGGTATCCCTATCGGACACGATGGACACCGGCACTCCATGACGTGCTATGATTTCATTGGTATAGACTTCTGACATCTTTTCTGACGTGTACGTCTCACGAATCGGAATGAAGTGAGCACTTTTCGTCAATCTATCCACCACTACCCATATGGCATCACAACCACGATTCGTCTTAGGCAGCTTGGTTAACAGGTCCATTGTAATATGTTCCCATTTCCAAACCGGAATTTCTAACGGTTGGAGTTTACCGTATGGTTTCTGGTGCTCCGCCTTGACTTGTAAACATGTCAAGCATTTTTCCACATATTTCGCCACGTCCCTCTTCATTCCGGGCCACCAATAATTTTGTTTCAAATCATTGTACATTTTGGTCGCACCCGGATGAATTGAATAACGGGATTTATGTGCTTCATCAAGTAGAAGCGCCTTTACTCCACAGGTATGTGGGACCCATACCCTTCCGGATCGAGTCTTTAACCCGTGATTCCCATCCGACAAGTCTTTCAACTGACCAATTATTCTTTCCTTCTTCCAATTCTCTTCTTTTACCGCTTCTAATTGCGCCTCTCGAATACGTTCAAGTATACCCGAGGTTACCACGAGTTGCATCGATCGTACTCGTATCGGGACATAATCCGCTTTTCTGCTTAGAGCGTCCGCTACCACATTTGCCTTTCCGGGGTGATAATGTATCTCACAATCATAGTCTTTCACCGTTTCCAACCATCGTCTTTGTCGCATATTTAACTTCTTCTGATCGAAGAAGTATTTCAAGCTCTTGTGGTCGGTGAATATGGTGCATTTTACCCCGTACAAGTAATGCCTCCATATTTTTAATGCAAATACCACCGCTGCCAGTTCGAGATCGTGCGTGGGGTATTTCTTCTCGTGTATCTTCAATTGTCTCGAGGCATAGGCTATTACCTTGCCTCGTTGCATCAACACGCAACCGAGTCCCGATAACGAAGCATCCGAATAAACCACCATGTCTTCGACTCCGTCCGGCAATGTCAGTACCGGAGCTTGAGTTAGCCTTTCTTTTAGCGTCCGAAACGCTTTTTCTTGATCGACTCCCCAAACAAACTTTGCTTTCTTTTGGGTTAACTTTGTTAGCGGCGATGCAATCTTGGAGAAATCTTGAATGAATCTCCTGTAATATCCAGCAAGCCCCAAAATGCTTCTAATCTCAGAAGGGTTCTTCGGGGGATTCCATTTTGACACCGCCTCTATTTTTGACGGATCCACCAAAACCCCATCGGCATTTATGACATGACCGAGAAATTGTACCTCTCGTAACCAGAAGGCACATTTATAAAATTTTGCATAAAGCTTCTCTCGTCTAAGTGTCTCTAACACTTCTTGCAAGTGGCGTGCGTGTTCGGCTTCACTCTTTGAATACACCAAGATATCATCGATAAACACGATGACCGACTTATCCAACATTGGCTTGCAAACCCGGTTCATGAGGTCCATGAATGCTGCGGGCGCATTTGTTAGCCCAAATGACATCACGAGAAATTCGTAATGTCCGTATCTTGTGCGAAAAGCCGTCTTCGGCACATCTTCTTTTTTGACCTTTAGTTGGTGATACCCCGACCTAAGGTCAATTTTTGAGAACCAACTTGCGCCTTGTAGTTGGTCAAATAAGTCGTCTATCCTCGGGAGCGGATATCGGTTCTTTATCGTGAGTTTGTTTAACTCCCGATAATCGATACACATGCGCATACTCCCGTCCTTCTTTCTCACAAACAACACCGGTGCGCCCCAAGGAGACACACTCGGCCTAATGAATCCTTTATCAAGCAAATCTTGAATTTGGGACATCAGCTCTTGTAATTCCGACGGTGCAAGTCGGTACGGGGCTTTTGCCACAGGTTTCGCGCCCGGAATCAATTCGATCCCAAACTCTACTTCCCGTTCAGGCGGTACCCCCGGTAAATCTTCCGGAAAAACATCTTCATAATCCCGTACTATCGGTACATCTCCAATCTTCCGTGATTCTTTCTCGGTCTCATTTGCATAAATTATGAATGCCTTGCATCCTCGCTTCATGAGCTTGTGAGCTTTCAACATCGAACATACTATGGGGTTGCCTCGTTTTTCGCCATAAATGGTGACGTGTTTTTCGCTCAGAGATGTTAGTTTAATCTCTTTGCGAAAACACACGACCTTTGCATGGTATTGAGATAGCCAATCCATCCCCACGACTATTTGGAATTCTCCCATCGACATTGGGATTAGATTTATCGAATATTCTTCATCGTCGATACTCAGTTTGCAATTTTCACATACATCACAAACAATAAAGCTTTTGTTATTACCTATCTCTACTTCTAAAGGCACAGGTAATTTTGTTAAAATAAATGAAGGATGTCGAATAAACCCATGTGAAACAAAGGATTTATTCGTACCCGTATCAAATAACACGTGTGCGGGAATTGAATTTACAGCAAATATACCTGAGACCACATCAGGTTCAATCTTCGCTTCTGCGGCAGTTAGTTGGAAAGATCTTGCCTTTGCTTTTGGGGCTTCACCTTTCGATTCTTGCCCATCTTTCTTTCCAACCAGTTCCGGGCATTCCGACTTTTTGTGACCCGTTCGATAACAATTGTAACAAACCGTCACCTTCTCCGGGCATGACATAGCCATATGTCCCGTTTTCTTGCATATGGGACAAGGCTTATCCTTGTAACGACATTCGCCCTTATGATTCTTCCCACAAATTTTACAACCCGATGTACTACCTTTAGCATCTGATTTCTTTGCGGATTCATTCGTTCTTGCTTTCTTGGCAGGGCTTGGATTCACATCTTGTGCCCTTCGTTCACCCCGTTCTATACTCTTCTTCAATTCAATCTCCCTTTCCTGAGCAGCATTGACAATCTCGGTAAGGGTCTCATACTTTGAAGGGGTTATGAATTCTCTATACTCCGCGCTTAACATGTTATGATAATAATAGACCTTCTGCTCTTCATTCGTTATCAAATCATCACAGAACTTCATCTTGTCCATAAACATCCCCGTGATCTTGTCTATGGATTCACCTTTGTGTCTGAGTTGCATGAACTCTTCCTTGATCTTGTTTATGACCGCCTTGGGGCTATGGTGTTTAAGAAACGGCGTCTTAAACTCCTCCCAAGACATGGCCTTAGCCGCTTCACTTCCAATCTCCTTCTTTTTGTTATCCCACCAATCTTTCGCTTGACTCCTTAGTTGACCCGTACCATAGGCTACGTAGTCTTCTTCGTCACAATGGGTTCTCTCGAATACCCCTTCGATGTCACTTAGCCATCGTTGGCACACTATTGGGTCAACCTCCCCATTGTATACTGGTGGTTTACAAGCCATGAATTCCTTGTATGAACAAGGCTTTCGTCCTCCACGCTTTTCTTTTACTACATTTGAATCATCTTCGAGTTTCTTGATTCTATCTTCTACTATTGATAAAACCGTGTTTTGGATTTTATCAATAAAGCCCGACAAACTGTTTTCGATCGCCTTTCCAACTTCTTCGGCAATCACTTCCCTCACTTGTTCGGTGACTCTTGGCACCGCATTATCATTGTCTTCATCAGCCATCTCGATTTCTGAAATGTTTACATAGATCGTCAAACATTCTATTTATAACACTTGCTTTACTTGTTTTGATTTAATCAAGTTCGTAACTTGATTTAATAATTCTTGTTTCTATCCAATCAAGTCCATAACTTGATTTGATCATTCATGTTTCTATTTAATCAAGTCCGTAACTTGATTTAATCATTCATGTTTCTATTTAATCAAGTCCGTAACTTGATTTAATCATTCATGTTTCTATTTAATCAAGTCCGTAACTTGAATTAATCATTCATGTTTCTATTTAATCAAGTCCGTAACTTGATTTGATCATTCATGTTTCTATTTAATCAAGTCCGTAACTTGATTTGATAGTTCATGTTTCATGCATTTCTTGCTTTTTGAGTGAGCTTACACACTCTTTTCATGCATATTGTCCATTTCTCATTTTATACATAGTACATAATTTATTAACAAAACAAGTTAATTCTTACCGGACGATCGATCAAGCTTGAACCGAACACTTATTGACAACCTTGAGCTCTGATTACCAACTTGTAACACCCTAGAATTTAAACCCTTGATTTTAAATTAAAATATAGTTAAGTACATGACTTTCATTTACAAAATTTAATAATAACCATGACCTTAGTCGAGTAATGACTAGATACAAAATTTTTGTCAACAGTTTAAAATGTATTAACGACCATACACAAGAACTACAAAAGATTTAACACATTGCGGAAGCTTCAAAATAGAGTGTTCGGTTCTTCATTCGATCACTTGATCACCGCCCGTAAGATCCACCAATTTACCTAGGGTCAAAACCAATAAACATTAGTTTTGACTTTGAGAATTTAGATTTAACATATAATACAACATTAAACTTAAATAAAATAAAAATATAAAATTTCTTGTTTCCACCGTAAACCAGTAGTGAACCGCCGTAACATACTTGACCCCTACCGTAAATTACGGTACAACCGTAATTTACGGTGGTTCCTGGAAAACCTTGTTTTTGCTTATTTTGATCAAGGCTCTCAACCCAACTTTCGGATTTCGTTTATAAAACTTCACTATATCAAATTCTAATATTTCTTACCTGTTATATGTTAACCAACATCAAAGTAAAATCCACATATTCCGTAGTATTAATCATGCTTTAATTTGGTTATTTGACCCGTTTAGCTTGTCTACGGAAATTCCTTCCTTATGACAACTACCAACGGATTATATCCAACTTTTAACCAATTATTCTCTATATAGCGACACAAATACTTAATTTCATAGCATTCTTTATTCTAAACTCGAGTACTCATTACATAATTATCCAATTTACTAAATGTAACGGAACAAGTTACATACCTTCAAAGTTTGCCCTTTAAACGTGGTTCGCCACCCGCTTGTCCACTCGACGCTCCTGCGTCCGCTCCTATAGAGTTCATTCATAATGCGTTTTAGAACTCTATTTAAATCATAATTCGCATAATTCACCAAAACATCATGATTATGCGTTTAAGCTCAGAATTTCAGTTTTAAGCCTTCATAGAGGCATTTCATCAAACACCATAAAGGCATAATTTCATATCTTTCATATTCAAGTTTTTAGCTTGCTAGTTTGCTAACTTAACCTTCAATATAATCCTCATATATCATTTAAATATCATGCATTTCCAGAAGTCATTTTCTAAGATCAAATTACACCAAAATATTCATTCTAATTTCTAGTGTTCATCATCATATTGTAAAACCCACAATCCACCTTCAAGGTGTTCATGGAATTTCCTGAATTTGATTATGATTTCACATGTAGTTGGCTAGGTTTCACATCTAGACATCATATCAACTCCAATCATACTACATAATACACATGCAACCTCTAATTCCAAATTTTACAAAATCATGAGAAATTCAAGTTGAATGATTTCATCAGATTTTACATACCTTAGAATCCTCTCGCAATGAGGATCACGAATCTATGATTAAATTTCGATTTCAACTTGGATTGAGCCTTCAATTTGTAGATTTAGTGAGGTTCTAGGTTTTTGAAGGTTTGGGGTCGCCCCTGGCCTTGTTTGTACAACCAGACACCTCCATTTGGGGGTGTTTGGCTTGTTTTATTTGTTTAGTAACAATCAAGTTTCAAATGTTACAACTTAAGTCCCTCTATTTGTTAAATGTTTATTTTAATTGCTTTTTACCCTACTATAGGTTATTTCTAAACTTGTAACTAGCTAGGTTAGAATCCCTAGTTAGTAAATTCTCGTTTATTTATACTTTATGTTTCTAATAGAAAGTTTTATATTTTCGGGGTGTTAAAGTTAATACCTTCGGTTACACGAGGTATATACTGGGATGATGATTGGGATTTGAATCGAGGTATGAATGACGAGTCGGTGGATGCCACCGAGCTTACCAATATGGAGACACCATTGGGGGGATGCTGAGGGTACTTGTGAAGATAATGAGGTAGAGATAGAAGAAAAAGGAGTTGTGGTTGAAGAGGATCCTACTAGTGATCCATAGTTGTTAGATAGAGAATTGGAGACGAAAATGGACGAATCAGTCCCACCTCTGGTTCAACAGGACGTGAAACTCCATTGGTATTCCACGCCATGGTATTACGGTCCTGAACCTATTGATGATGACGTCTGGAGTGAAGATGATGAGGGAGTGGTAGAAGAGATGAAATTAGAGATGCCTGACTACACCACGTCCCCTAGAGACGAAGAAACTAGTGATCCACTAGACAAGATGGAAGATGCTAAAATTGAGGAGCATGTACCATCTTGGGAGGAGGAGTTTGGTGATGAGTTGGTAGGATTTCCAACTTTTGAGGAAGTAGAATTTGACCCGGTCGGTGA
Source organism: Helianthus tuberosus (assembly GCA_030545235.1). Taxonomy (NCBI): domain Eukaryota; kingdom Viridiplantae; phylum Streptophyta; class Magnoliopsida; order Asterales; family Asteraceae; genus Helianthus; species Helianthus tuberosus. Next base: position 17,064 of record JARYGA010036094.1, read on the forward strand.
TCTCGCATGTTTAGAGAAATTACTTGAAGGTGAACCGGGCATGAAGAGCAAACAAATACCAAACATAGTAGAAGAGGAAGTGTCTGAGGAGTTTGATAGCTGGCCCCTGGTGTTAGTAATAAGTGAAACTGAAAAATCAACAAAACCATGGGAGAGGGCAAAGAAAAGAAAGAGAAAGGATCGAAACCGGAAGAGGATTGAAGGTTGGTGCAAGATGGTAAAGAAGAAGACATTACAGTTCACGCACGATCAGTCTTCTCGCTACATGCTGCACATCCGGTTTCTTCCAGGTAAGTTTAAATTCTGGTGGTCTGACCCGTTTAAAATTTTTAAAATATTTTGTAATTCCACGAATGAAGTTTTAATTATTTTTGAGGACCGGGTGGAATTAAACGGGTTAGATAGGGTCCAGATCAAAGAAAAACCTCCTGATTAAATTCAAGTGTGGGGAGGTTTTGTAAAGTTTTGTAATTTTATTTATTTGGTATATTCTCGGTAGTTTGTGACACGTGTTTATTTGTATATTGAGTCGTTTATTTTGTACCATGAGTCTAAGTTAGTATCATTTGAGTCATTTTTTTAGAGTCGGTACTGCTTTGGTTTTTGTTTGTTTTTGTCTATGCAGGTTTGAATTGTACCACTCGTACTCAATCTCCATTCGGGTGATTTTGGAGCTGCTATTCGAATATCAGGCATTTACCAAGTATACCAGTCAGTGTCAGAGCCAATCGTGAATGGAATGCTATACGATCGAGCTGGATTGGACGAGAGTTTTGGAGCTTACGCGATTATAAAACCAGCCAAGTCCTTTTACAATTTGCCCTTAGGGGCTGTTTGGCAACATCTGAACCAATAAGTGCTGAATGAATAAGAGGTCTGAATGGGTAAGAGGCTCTGAACCAGTAAGTGCTGAACCAGTAAAATACTGTTTGGTTACACATCTGAATGACTTTCTAAAATGACATTTTTACCCCTATAAACAATCTATCACATGCATGTTGACAACATGTACCGCCAATTCTAAAACATTGTGATGCTATTGGACCCCAATATTTTCAAATAATGGGCCTGACAAACAATTAAAAAGATCTAATGCTTCTTTCAAGACTTCTGGGATCTTCTCAATGCTTCTTTGTTTTTCAATCTTAAAAATCTATCAACAAAATCTTTCACTCATACTTCAAATCCACTGAAGACCCTATCATTCTTGAAAAAAATCACTTCAAATTCACACAAAAAACAGGGGACTCTGTTCAAGAATTCACTTATGTAATGCATCAGAAGAAATCAGAACCTCAAATCGGAACAGATAGCACCGGTATTTCTTCCGATTTCAACCCTAATCCCATCATTTCATCCGATAGCACCAAAAACAGGGGACTCTGTGAAAGGCGCTGCTATGGAGGGTGGCAGAGTGGTGGACGTACAGAGGAGATGGAGGACTGTTGCGACGTGGATGGCGGCGGAGTGATGGAGGGCGGCGGAGTTGTAGAGGAGCGGAGGAGATGATGGCGTCTGTGGAGGAGAAATATGGTGTCTCTGTGCTGGTTCGGCTGAGGAGGGTATCCTTGTCTCAAGTTTCATTCAGACATGTATAATAGCTGAACCATTCAGATCTGAATGGTTTCATTCAGAAGTGGTGTTTTGGTGAACCAAACGCCTATACCTCTGAGCGATTCAGAGCCAAGCCTCTTAATGGCTCCATTCAGACCCAAACAAACAGCCCCTTAGTCTTTTTATTTTTTATTTATTTTAGTTTTTTGAGTCGGTTTTCATCCTACATTGAGGGCAATGTAGAGTTTAAGTGTGGGATGGGAAACTATCGTTTACTGTCTAGTTAATAGTATTAGTTTGAGTCAAAAATTTGAAAAAAATACAAAGAAAAAAATTTAAAAATTTAAAAATCCAAAAAATGAAAAAAATCAGAAAATGTTCCTGTTTTAGATGTTTGCATAATGAATACGGAAAATGATAGAAAAACCAGGTTTGTTCGGGTTTCAAATAATAATAATATGAGAATAAAAAGTTAAGCTTGTGTCTAACTTGGGATATGTGAGTAGACCTGATCCGGTTTTAGGTTCCTTTGATCTTAATATACCTAATTGTTAGTTTACTAGTGGGTTCTTATCTAGGAAATGTAGGAAGCCGAAACCGCCAAAAATAGTATAAGGAATGTCGTTATAAGCTAAAATTGTAAGAATTTTTTATCAAAGAAAAAAATAAATAAAAATAAAAGAGCTAGACTGAAAAAAAATGACAAGGCCTATGTAATCTCTGTTGGGGATAGTGACTCTGACTTAGAATGCCTCTGGGATTGTTGAAAAAAATGCAAAAATTTTTTGATGCCTATTGTAATCTCTCTTGGGGATGGTGACTTTGATTGAGAATGCCTCTGGGATAAGGTATGCATAGTCTAAAAGCTCAAAAGAAAGAAAAAAAAAGAAGAGAAAAAAATTGATTTTAAATTATTTTAATTTTGGTATAAAACGGTTAGGAAATAGTCTAGTGACTGTTCCTTTTGTTCTATAAGCTTGAGGTGGGATTAGGTGGACTGCGGTTTTTAGTGTGAGACCCTAGGTAGATTAACCGAACTTGAACTAAATTTACATGATAAGGGCTTGAAACCGTGTTTGGGTTTAAGAGGATAAGTATACTTGCAATCACGGTTAACAAAAGTTTTAATTTTAATAAGTAATCTATATTTTTGAACCTGAATATTTCTGATTCTGATTCCGTTTGCATAAATCTTTTTCAGGGACGAAAAAAGGTTCAAATGTGGGGATATTTGATATACTCTAAAATATACATAATTTCTATATAATATTTCTTACACTTTTGAATAGCTTTTAGGTTGTTTGAATGAGTTTCTTCTCATATTTGGTTCATATCCGAAGTTTGATGGTTTTAAATGAAAATGAACTAAAACAATACCATTAATAAAAAAAGAGTTACATGGGAAAAATTGCAATTTAGAAAATCATGTTTATAGTTGAAATTGGTGATTAATTTGTTTTTAAGAATTTGTTTAACTTGTTTGGTACTTATACGTAGATAAAGATCAATCGTAGCTTTTAATCGTAACCGATTCTTGGTTATTTGCTCTTCACTTTGTTTCAAGATGAAATTATCAACAAGTGTTTCTTGGTTCATCAAGTTTTCACTATATGTACGTGTATTTTTATGTTGTGCATTTCTAAGATGTTGCACAAATGAACATTTTTTCCCATTGACCTTTTTAAACTTATCAAAACCTTTACTTGTAAATGCATCATGACCATGACTAACATTTGGTTTATCGCTAAATAGATAACAAAGAAAGCAATATGAAGCATGTTTTGTTGGAGAATACTCTAACCAATTCGGATAAATACCAAACCAAGCATATTGGAATCTACGCGTATGGTCCTTTGAACCTTTGTTAGGGTACTCCTTAAGATGAGGTTGGTAAGCTCCTAAAGTGAGATACGCACGTCTTACTTGTTCCCTTATATTAATCGGATACGTCCACATTGGTTTTCGTTGAGCCGGATCTCTTTCAAGGTTACTAACATCTACTTCATTAGTATTTGATTGTGGAACTTGAGAATTCCCAACAAACTCTTGTTGATTTTCATTTTCAAGTCCTTGCGGTTGCGGTTGAGACTCACTTGTTGAAGCTTTATGGCGCTTAGACGCTTGTTCATCATCTTTCTCTTTGAAAAAAGAATCAATTATTTTGTTCTTCTCCATTTTGAACCTAAAAAAACCAATTACGCTAATAATAACAAATTAACAGCTTTATAAATCTAGAAGAATTGAATTGGGCACCATACAAATATTTCTATTTGAAAAACAAATTGAATAAATCAAGAAATTGGCAAATTGAACAATTCTTTGAACAATAAAATGTTAAAAAACTTACACAGTAACACACTTGAAGTCGATTGCTTTGAATTCTTGATGTCAAATATTGATTTTTGAAGAATGAAGACTTGGAGTGAATCAGTGATGACTGATGAAGTCGACGCCCAGGTCAGCGAGCTTCACAGCTTTGTTAATGGGTGAAATAAATTTTTCTTTTTATGGGTTAGAGGGGGGGGGGGGGGTTGGTACTTTAGAAAATTACAATTCCAACCCTTCCAGCTTTAAAAATAATACAACTAGTTTTATTAATTACAAATGCTTAAATAACTAAAGTCTAGAGGTTACACTAACTTAATTACAATGACAAACGTTATATCTCATAACTTCTAAAAATTAGAGCGGGCCCAATGTTTTTTGGAGATAAAATCAGCCTGGGCTGAACCAATACACATTTAAAAAAATTCTCGAAAACCTGAAATTTAACACTACAGGGCGAAAAAACCGCACGGGCCGAGGCCCGGTCCGACCTCCTCTAAGCTCCTCCCCTGGAAAGGATCACAACATACAAAATGAGGGGGAATATATATAAAGGAATCTGTGGTGTGAAGAAATTACCCTATATATTAAAAATCAAAATGAATGAATAGTAAAATCACTAAGTGATTAGCAAATGGTATCGGGTACCAGTATTGGTATCAAATTTACCAAATCAGGTGTATTTTCGGTAACGGTTCGGCACCGGTATTCACCGGTTTTTACCCTCAAATATCGGTGTCGTACCAGTACCGATCAGTACCGAACCATACCGGTTGGTACCGAGCTCATCAAATCCGGTTCGGTACCCGTACCCACTTTTGGGGATTTCGGTAACGGTATTTTAGGTATCGGTTGGTACCGAGCTCATCAAATACTGTAGCAATGCAAGTAATTGCACCTTTTAGATTACTTTTCATACACACAGTAAGTAAACTGTATTTTGTTTGAATGAGGTTTTATATACACAACAACTTATTTTGTTTTCTCTTATGTCTTTTCCTGTAATGAATGAATTATAGCATTTAAATTTAACTTGGATATTTAGATTATTGATGAGCAAATCGTATAAAATCTTGTAATCAAACTGGTATCGTATCGGTGCCAAATTTACTATACCAAATCATTTTCGGTACCAATTTGGTACCCACCTTTTGGCGTTTTCAGAATCGTTACTTTCGGTTCGACACCGGTCTAGCACCATACTTGTATTTATTGATTTTTACCTTCAAATACCATACCGTATTGTATCGAGTATTTTCGGTGCCGGTACCTAATTTCAAGATTCTCCGGATCGGTACTTTCGGTGTCGTTACCGGTACCGAGCTCATCCATATTTTAACGTGTTAGCACCGTAACAACTGAACTAAAAACAACCGAATTTTCAACGTGTAAGAGGTGTGAGTCCTATTATTATATATTAGGTTATTTGAAATCGCTTTTTTTAGAACGGAGTGACTATTCTTACCACGTCATTTTTATTTATGTTTTGATATTCGGTATTTGCTTGCCGTTGTTGACACGCTTTTTGCTGTCATTGGGTCCCGCTGCAACGCGCGGACGGAAAATCATCGAGTTAACTGAAAATACCTATTATACTTACGAGACCCCACAAATTACAACCATTTCCATCATTATTCTTCTTTTGCTATTGGGCCGATTAGAATAAAGGGTGACTTTTGGGCTGTTGTCTCGTGATGTGCCCCAGCTTGGGAAAGATTATCAGGTGATCTCATCAATATATATTTTCGTGGAGGTACCTACTGTGACGGCAGAGATTAATTTGGGAGGGCACGAGACAAGTAGACGACGGAAGATAGTTTTGACGGCAGAAGTGACAGGAGGCGACAAAGAGAGGAAAGAAAAAAAAGAGGGTGCAAACCACGATCAAGATTCAAGTTCGAGTTTGCAATTTATTAGTATTCAATTTTGTCAAGACTATGTGTTTTCAAACTTGATACTATGTTTTGTTTATCATATGTGACTTGTTTCTTTTTCTTAAATATGATTTTTGGCTAACGTTTTATACTACCTAGGTCTAGATGAACTATGATTTAATGTTTTGACTATTTGGTTTGACTAATGATTAAATTGAGATGATTTACATATTCCTGTTTTGTGATTGTTTATAAATTTGTGTGCTTGTCTTGGTTATGATTGGTTGTTTGGTTAGGTGATCTTGTTAGTCTGGTCTGGAACTATTTAGATCATTCTAGGTTCGTTAATCTATTAGGTTTTCAATCTAGAGCTTGAGACTGGAGATAATTCAAGTTTAACTAAATTAATTAAAATCAACTAAGTATAGTGTGCATCCTTTTCTGGCAACTCTAGGGACGAGTCAGGATTGTTAGGTTATTAGCTAGGCGTTGTTTGGTAGTTTGGGTGACCGATAGCTCGGATACGGCTACTTATTCGCGTTTAGGGTTTCCTAGGTTTTCAATTATTCTGCAGGTTTAGCTTCATAACCGGAGGATTTTAGCACCATAGTTGTTATTAATCCGACAGTCGTGGGATTCGGTATCGATAGGTCGAGTCGTTTCCAATTTAGCACTTCATCACTTTGTTCCATCTTCTATTTTGGTTGATCATCCTTAGCGGGAGGTTTTCTGGGTAGATTCAGAGCTTTAGCCATTGGTCAGGACTAGCGGTCATGGGTTGGTCATAGGGATTCAAAGCCTGGGTAGTTCTTTCTCATCATTGTCTGCTTCTCGTCACTTCACCATCTTGCTTTCTTGCCATGTTATCTTGTTTACTTGCTTTAGTTTAATTTAGATATTAGCTAATTAAAACCCCCAAAACAATTTAAACCAGTTAAGTAATTAGTTAAGTCAAAGTCTAGTTAGTGTCGCTAGTGTCTCGTGGGTTCGATACTCGGATTTCATTAGGCTTTACTACGTACGATAGGTACACTTGCCTGTCAGTCGTCTAGCATTTAGAGAGTCTTATTTTATAAATTTAAAACTAGGGTATCTAGATTAGGTGTTATAGACCGCATTCAGCACATCATTAAGGTACGGGTCCGATACATGCACTCGACATAGAAATCAACACGCGTTTAACATCTGTTAAGATCGAAGGCTCTCATGATTGGGTTTGTTTGTGTAATTTGAACAATGAATGAATATGAAACAATGTAAAGTGCAGCGGAAATGAATAACAAACTTTGTGAACACAATCAAAGGAGAAAATAGTTTTGAAAAAGCATATGCAATTCATTTAGTCAAAAGATTTACAATACGAATCAAATGATTACAAACATACTTACAAACTAAACTCCCCCTCAGCCTGATGCCCCAAGGTTGGATTGCACAAGATGAAAGGATTGAATTGAGGAGAAGAACTCACTCAAAACGAATCAAATGTAACAGTACAGAGTACTGCTCCATTTATAGACAAACCAAACCACTGAGGCATCTCAGCTGACGTCACCATGAAAGTGACATCTAACAAACTAACAAACTCTATCTACTGTTCTACAACTACTGATCATACAGACATTGATTACATTCTAAATACTGATATATAAACACTGACTCTTCATTCCACTGACGTAATCAACCACTGTTGTATGAGCAACAATGCTTTCTTCAAAGGGTGATCAGGCCTTGAATGGGCAGTGCTTTAACTCTTCAGCAGTACTTGGATTCCAGCAGTAGATTGAGCTTCAGCCTTTAAACTTCATCAGTGCTTTGGTTTCACAGTGGTTTATAGGATCAGCAGTTGTTGATAAGGGTAGTACTTGGAGCATGTCAGATGTTTGATTCACTGTCAAGGGGAAAGCTTAATGTAAACAGCTGATTATTGTGAATCCACTGTCATGATCCGGTTTTGGCTTTCATTATCTGTTCCTCTAGTAGGGTTCAATCCCAACAATCTCCCCCTGGAACAGATAATGCCAAAACCCTTCATTATTCTGGATCTTTATTCCTCATCAGAAGTTCCCTTGCTTTTCTTTTAAATTCTTCTTCAAATTCTTTGGAACTTGTGTCATCCTCATCCCTGCACAGTGAAAGTTCAAGGAGATCCTGCAAATCTTCAACACTAAGGCCTAGTGCTTCTTTCCTTGATATGTACTTCACTTCGCCATTGGATCTGACCAGGGTCAATACGTGGGTCTTTTGATCAGACATCCATTTTAGTACTTTTAAACCCAATGGGTTTCTTGGGAGAGATTTATTTATTGATGAGTTGGGAGATGTTGGCCTTGTGAAAACTTGCAGACTTTCAGACATTCTTTTGAAGGCCATTTCAATGACATTGTTTGCTGCAGCTATGTCTTCTGCAGTCTCTTTTTCTATCTGCTCCTGTCTCTTTTGTTGATCTGGCTCAATGTCTGAAACTTCTGAAGTATTTGTTGATGCAGGCTTTGTTAACACCTTCTTAAAAAGGTTTTGAAGTTTTTCTGAATTCTCTTCTTTTAGTCCCATTTTCATGATGGTTTTTGTGAAGAATTCAGCTTCCTTCTCTTTTACCTCTTCACTAGTCAGCTGTTTTCCTTCTTCTTGGTTTGTCACATGAGTAGGATTTTCTGTTGACTTAAACAGTGTTTTGAGGTTTTCCAACTGTTGTTCAAGTTTCATCATTTGTTCTTGTTTCTTTGAAGTGCCTGAAACAGTTATCTTCCTTTTCTTCATCCTTTCATAGGCTTCATCAGTATGCTGCTTTGACCATTTTGATATGGCATTGGCAGTGTCCACTTTTGCATCCACCAACTCCTGTTTCTTTCTTTTATACTCAGCTGTTAGGTCAGAGATGAGCTTTTTGTATTTACTCCAATTTGGAGCATTTTTCTTCTTTCTAGGATCATTCTTGATTCTATCAATCCTATCAGCTTCATGCTTTAAAGCCACTATTGGCCATTCTTCAAATTGGTTTTCTTCAGCAGGATAAATTTTTTCTTGCATTATGTATGCAAGAAGTTTTCCTCTCATCTCTTTTCGTTGTTCTGCCTTTTCTTTACTCAGCTCTTGTGCAAAATCTTTTATTTGTTTGACTTTTGTGAGCAGAAAATCCAATCTTTCAGCAATGGCTTCATCACCTTGACCTTTACATTCAACCTTGGCTCTTATCTTAGCCTGTCTTACTTTGAGCTCAAGATATTCATCCATGTCTTCTGGAACCATGAAGCCAACGAGTGAAGAAAATCTTCTGTTTGAAGGATCATCATCAGTGTAGAATTGCCTCATCTCATTTTTTATAGCTTCCAGTTCTAACGGATATCTTGCAGCAGTGGGATCATATTGGTCCTCATCTGGCTGAGTAAGTTTTCTTTTTCTGGTGTAGAGCTTTGCTGGTTGTGATGTGAGACTGGTGGAAACAGTGGAAGATGACTGACTAACAGCTGTTGAAACAACTGGTGTTTCAGCTGCTGTTGTCATTACAACTGCTGATATGTCAGCAGATGTCTTCTGCTTTTGAGCATGGGATGGAGGTGGTGAGGTAGTTTTTGATGATGGTGATGGTGGTGGTGAATCATCAGATATGACAATCTTTCTCCTTTTTATTGTAGGAGAGGCTGATGATGTCTTGGGTGGCTCAGTGGTTTGAGATTGAATGGCAGTGGTTTGTGTTTGTGATTGACTGACAACAGTTGAAACAACTGGTGTTCCAACTGCTGTTGTCATTACAACAGATGTTTTAACATCTGTTGTCTTCTGTTTTATGACAGGAGGTAATGGTGGTAGGACAGTGGTTTTGGTGGTGTGTGGTGAATTTGTGTGTGTTGATGAGATGGCAGATGTTTGGCTACTGACATCAGTTTTTGTAACCATTGCTGTATCAGCTGTTTGGATGGAAGTTTCAGATGTTGAATCTTTTGAGATTTTAGATGGCTGTTTTCCTTGTTCTGGTTCAACATACAGACCATCTTCAATTCCCTTTTTCTTCATCTTTTTGACATTCTCCCCCTTTTTGGCATTATCTGCAAAGGGTTTATCCATGAAAAGGATAGTAGATGGAACCTTTCCAGGAGTGCTTTGGAGATGAGCCTTGATAGCTTTGATGTCTGCTTGAGTATCTTTAAATCTTGACTCCACCATATTTGTCAACATTTTCACATGTATTTCATACTGCTGATCAGCCATCTGTTTTTGGTGTTCAAGTAAGGGTTGAAAGATGTTCCAGAGCTCATTTGCAGCAAATGCTTGTGGTGGAGCAGGTGCTTGAGGTGGAACAACAGTGGATTGTGTTTTTTGAGCTTTCAGAATCTCCTGCACCATATCCTTTATTTCAGCAACCGAGGTTTCAAGTTTTTCAACTCTGCCCGTCAATTCCTGATATTTTGAATCATCACCCACTTTAATGGGATCATCTGAATCCCCACCAGCAGTGGTTGTATCAATGTGTGACTTAGGAACTGAATCCCAAAAATCACCAATTGATGCCCCTTGTTCTTGGTACTAGGGACTTCTTTCTTCAGCACTTGATAAACCTTTGATGGTACCAGTGGTTAGAATCAACTCACTGGTGGTTACCGATGGTGCTACGAAAGAAATTGCCTTCAAGGAAGTCTGACTGATGAAACAACTGTCCAACTGAAGATCTGTTGATCCATCAGTTGTAGTTGCTGCTCCACTTGAACTACCACCAAGAGTTACTTGTAACTCAGGGGGTGTAACCTCCTCAGTTGTTGCTGGGATAACAGAAGTATAAGCATCAGACCCAGTAACTTGTTGGAGTGTACTCTCTTTGATGGGTGATTGAGAGGAACTGGTTTTTGTCTGAGCTATATCAACTGCATGCAACAAAGGTAGCATGGATTGTGGTAATATTATTGGTGAGGGTATGGGAGTTGAAAGAGACATGTCCTAGGGATCAGGACTGAGGAAGATGGATCCGATTGAATCCAGAGCTTCATATTGTGGGGTCCCTGTGCTTACAACCTGATCCTTTTGTGAGGATGCAGGAGGAGTTTTAGGCAATGGTGGAGATCTTTCTACCAACTGCTGTGAGGAAGTAGCAGCAGTGGTTTGTGGTGACATTTGTGTTGTCACTGGCATTTGCTCTGGGATCTCATCTTCCAGAGTTGCCTTTGTTTTGGGTTTGGTGGGTTTTCTGGATGTTTTCTTTTTGGTCTTTTTGGTGGTGGCAGGTGTGGGTTTCAAAGCAGTGGTAGTGCTGCTATGATCACCTGGAGCAGTGAGCTCAGCAGCAGATGTCTGAGGAGCAGTGGTAACTGCTAAATTCTGCTCGGACACCTCTGCTTTTGTTTTTATTGGTGCCAACATTCTGGTGAATGTTTCAGGTGTTAAACTTTTTATTTGAAAATAAACACCTTGTTTTGGCACATTTTCATTTTCTTTTTCAAATTTTTGTTTAAAATAGTAACTTAGAAACCTTGGAAAGAGTAAAAATGTTTTGCTATCAACATTCTTTACCAAGTCATTGAAGATTTCCTGGGAATAGTTGTAATCTTTATTATTTAAAATGGCATAGCCCAGGCATTGAATCTTCAATGGTATTTCATTAAAAGCTGTTGTTTTATTTGAAACACACGACAAAAGTGCGTGGAATAAAAATCTGGGTGCAGACGGGAAGTAACCTTTTTGTAAGGTATCTACCTTTGATTGTTCTGCATATCCCCTTTTCAGAAAATCAGCTTTTAACTCGTTTTTATCAAAAGAAGTTTTACCTTTCTGATCATCGAGTTTGAAGACTTCTGAGATTGATTGCGGAGTGATTTGAATCGCTTTACCCTGTATCGAGGAGTTAATGGCTACTACTTTTCCGTCTTGTTTTTCAAGCTTAGCATTTTTCCAGAACTCTCTCTGGGTTTGCAAGTAAATGGGAGCGTCTACTGCCAACAAAGTTTTGTACTTTGATTCAGATAGTGTGTCGATGACGGAATCGAAGGTGCGGTTGTTTGAGGGTTTTGTGAGGAGACCCAAGTAGTTGTGCGGTGATTTGTATGGGATTTCAATGGTTTCTTCGGCCGTTTGAGCGACCTCTTTTGAAGATGATGGTGATTTTGGTTTAGATTTTGATTTTGATTTTGACTTCGTCATTTTGATGAAGAAGAATCGGAGAGTGATTTGGGAAGAAAGGTTGGAAACTGCTTTGAGAAGAGAACTTTGGAATTCAATTCGACAGTGTAAAACCCTGTTTGGGGTTTTGATCAGGGTTTTATCTAGGGAAAAAAAAATGATCGCTGATGTGGCAGCGGTTATTATGATCTGAAGGCTAAAAACTGACCACGTGTCAACCTCTGATGATATGGATGAAGAATGAAGGACAATTGTTTTAAGAACCACTGATATATCAAGCATCAGTAGTTACAACGGTAATAATGTGATGACAGTGGAAGATTTTACTATCAGTGAATAGCATATCAGTGGATAAGACACTGATTTTGAGCATCAGTGCTTGCCAAGCAAAATGAGGATCAGTGGTTGACATCCAGCAGTGGATAGTAATTAGGAAACAGACGTTTGAACAAAATAGTGGTTAGGGTTAAAATAATGGCAATGATTTGAAAGTTCATTTTCAGCAACTTTTTCAAGAAATTTTCATTCAAGGTTTTGCCACATGTCAATTTCCTTTTGAGATTCTTACGAATTACTGACAGTGGTTTGATACCCCGGATGATGAGAACTTTTTGCTAAGGCAACTCATTTTCGTTTAATATCCAAATTAAAATATGAGTGCCCCAGTAGTTTAAGCACTGTTTAGCAATCAACCTTTGATTAGTGTTTAAAAACAACCCTGAGTATGACATGACCTTGACATATGCACCATTTCCTTTTGACCCATTCATGAGGACAAAAAATACCAATAAAAAATAAGGTACCATATCCTGACAGGAAATTGAAACTATTGCCAACAAAAACCAGCAAAAGTTCAAAATATATTATTCTTAAAAAACGAATAATATATCCTGGTTAAAAGAGAAAATCCTTTGAAAAAACAATGGATAAAGAATTTTCTGAAAATAGCATAAAAAAGGATCTGGTATATATACAATAAAATACGTAATCACATCATCTTCAAGTTTATGAAAATGGTCAGTGGTTTGACAATAGTCGTATGAAATTTTAAATACATTTTGACCACTGTTTAGAACCATTTTCTTGTTGATTGATTGACAACAGAATTGAGGATACATGTACACATGAGTTTTTGAGAACCATGTGATGATTTTGAAGATTTGTCTAATCCTCTTTAAAGTTCATTCACCGGAATTTCCATTTTTACCTAAACCTTTTCGTGAACAGATGAATGTACACAGTTGCTTAATGACCATTATTACCCTAGACTCTGACTCTTCAGTGTTTTATGTTTATACTCTTTTCTTCTGACTTCAGAAGTTTTGAGATGAACACACTTATGAGTTTTTGTGAATTTCTTCTTCCCTTTTTACCCTTCCCATTTATAAGTAATGAATTACTTACTGGGAGGTCTTTGAGGGAAAAACCTTAATCCAATATCATTTTGTCGTAATGTTTTGAGAGAATTGGTCATGTTTGCACACGTTTTTCAACCAATCTCACACTACATATGATATGGACTATGTTGATCCCTGATTTTCTGAAAGTATTTTAACAAAGTTGATTTTGTCCATTTGAGGATGCTCAACCTGTTTTTCAACACACCAGATCTTATGACTAAAGTTTTAAATTCCCTCTTTCATGTTTACCAAAAACACTAATGTTTTAAGAACATAGGTTTTGTTCATCTGAGGTTCATACTTTAGTATTAAACATGATGAAACAGCACAAAATTCACAACAATAGTTGAAATCAATTTTGAAAATAAGAGATAGTCCCATAGTTTTAATAGATATGTTTTCAGATCTAGAAACCATGAGTGTCTTGTGCATGAAATCACTTGTTGTGTGAGATTTGTGTGTCATATGACATCTTGGTTGATTTACAGAGTTTTTTGAATAACCACTTTGAACATGGCTTACTCGGTACTCTGTTTTTCAACTAAATGCACCCAACCTTAGTATCAATAAATAATGAGCCGAACTGTTATGTCAAATTGATTGTTAGATCGAATTTGACTGTCCAAGCTCTGATACCAATTGTTAAGATCGAAGGCTCTCATGATTGGGTTTGTTTGTGTAATTTGAACAATGAATGAATATGAAACAATGTAAAGTGCAGCGGAAATGAATAACAAACTTTGTGAACACAATCAAAGGAGAAAATAGTTTTGAAAAAGCATATGCAATTCATTTAGTCAAAATATTTACAATACGAATCAAATGATTACAAACATGCTTACAAACTAAACTCCCCCTCAGCCTGATGCCCCAAGGTTGGATTGCACAAGATGAAAGGATTGAATTGAGGAGAAGAACTCACTCAAAACGAATCAAATGTAACAGTACAGAGTACTGCTCCATTTATAGACAAACCAAACCACTGAGGCATCTCAGCTGACGTCACCATGAAAGTGACATCTAACAAACTAACAAACTCTATCTACTGTTCTACAACTACTGATCATACAGACATTGATTACATTCTAAATACTGATATATAAACACTGACTCTTGATTCCACTGACGTAATCAACCACTGTTGTATGAGCAACAATGCTTTCTTCAAAGGGTGATCAGGCCTTGAATGGGCAGTGCTTTAACTCTTCAGCAGTACTTGGATTCCAGCAGTAGATTGAGCTTCAGCCTTTAAACTTCATCAGTGCTTTGGTTTCACAGTGGTTTATAGGATCAGCAGTTGTTGATAAGGGCAGTACTTGGAGCATGTCAGATGTTTGATTCTCTGTCAAGGGGAAAGCTTAATGTAAACAGCTGATTATTGCGAATCCACTATCATGATCCGGTTTTGGCTTTCATTATCTGTTCCTCTAGTAGGGTTCAATCCCAACAACATCGATCGGAAAACGTTAAAAATAAACACCGGTAAACCGATGTTCAAACGGTTCAGATTATCACATCACGGTACTGTTACTAATATTCTAATATCGTTGCAAACAGAGTTGTATAAATGAAAATTCATTGAAACCGTAAATCATAAAAATGAATATATAGGTACCAATACCGATGTTGTTCGGTACAGTATGATAGCGATATGGTGTAAGTTTATCCAAAGATATAAAAAATAAATATCAGTGCCGATTTCGATGTTGTTCGGTCGGTTCACTATGGTAGCGGCACATTATCTATTATCAAACAGAAAACCATACAAGTGAATATAGGCACATGTACTGATTTTACAAAACACACGCGTATTTTTGAAACATGCATGAGTTTCATGACTAGTGACGGGATTGTCCTAGTTACAACGAGACTGGGTTGTCCTGCATACAAACAACGGGACTGGGTTGTCCCGCATACAAATAAGGGGACTGGTTTGTCCTGCTTACGAACATCGGGACTGGATTGTCCTACATACAGACACAGGGACTGAATTCTCCTACATACGAACATAAGGACTGGATTGTCCTACATACAGACACATGGACTGAATTCTCTACATACGAACATAAGGACTGGATTGTCCTCTACTCAACTGTGACACATGGCTATTTAGGCTTTACCATACAAATGTAACACGTGTCATGAATAAATAAAAAGGTTGTATTTGACTGATATTGATGTTTATATGTGATATTTGATGTGTTGGTAAATCCAAACATTGATAAAAATTATGTTGGCAACAATAAGATAAACGCTTATCGCGTAACGAATAAAATGCGAAACGAACGTCGGTGACCACCCGATCAGTGTTAAAATCCTAAAAATAATCTGTTATGATTAGAATGATAATTTTAATCATTTCCAGAAGGAAAAATAAATTAAAACGCTAAGAAACTCTATTTTTCGAGTTTGAGCGCGTACCGTGAGATACTGCGCGTATCTGACAAAATACTGTCAACGCAGCCAGTCAAGGCAACTGTAAATGATTTCAGTAATATTTTAGCGAGTTTTTTTATAGAATGATAAAAATAATTTAAAACGCGCTAAATGGGATTAAAACGCTAGATAAAATACCCGGTATCCAGAAAAATACCAGTTTTTAACCAAGATTATATATATATATGCATATGTATACGAATATATATGTGTGTATAGGGGCATGTGGCTGCTAGGGAGACAAACATCACTCTCACTCATGCCACTTGTGGGTCTTGCGTGAATCAAGTGATGATTAAGCCTTTTCAAAATCCTTCCTAAATCTTCCATATTCCAAGAACTTAATCAAAACTCAAACTCTCACTCTCTCTCTCTCATACTCACGGCCGAACACCCTCTTTCTCATCTTCATCTTCATTTCAAACTTGTTCTTTGGAGATTCAAGTCCATTCCAAGAAGGTTTCAAGGTGATTTGAAGATCCAAAGGTGTTTTCAAGGTGAAACAAGCTCCCAAACATCAAAATCTTGTCATAACCCACTAAAATCTTGAAAGGTATAAACTTATTTTCAAAATCACATTCTTGATTTTTAGTGATGATAGAGATGATGGAAATTTTCTCTTGAACTTGGAATTAAACATGAACTTGAACTAATAAAGGATGAGATTTTAAACAAAATGAAAATGGGTGTGTATGTATATGTATGTATGGCCGTAGGTATGTGTGGGTGTATATATGATTGTGTTTTGATTTTTGTTGAATGACTGATTGTGATTTGAAAAGGATTTGTTAAAAAGTGAACTTTTGGAAGTTCATGTGTGTATGTATATATGTCGTATGTATATATATATGTGTATGCATGCATGTAATTTTTGTCAAATATTCATAAATGTAAGAATGTTTGCATTTATGTATGTATGATTAGATGATAATGGGTGAAATTTATTGTGATTTATAAGAACATGGATTTAATATGTTCTTGGGTGCATTTAAGATCATGTGTAATGATGATAATGTGATATGGGTGCATTAGACGCACATACATGGACATTCATGTTGATATGTAATCATGAAAAGATGATTTGAGCATGATTTGATAAAAATAAGTTTTGATCAGATTCTAAACCCTAAAATATGAATATTTGAAGTGTAAAAATGATATAAAACTTTGTCATAAAGTTTACTAGCTTTGCATGTTGTACTTGGTGCTTTGAGTTGTAAAATACGTGAAATCGCATGATTTATGTGACTTACACAAAAACTGCACTAATCTGATTATAATCATCATTTTAATCAGTAAGTAACATGTATTGTGTTAAAATATCAAGTCATCCGAGTTGGGATGGTTATAGTAACGTTTAACGCAAAACTATGTGGTAAAACGGTCAAAAATCGGCTTTTCGAACGATTTTTATAAAACTATTTTAGATAAGTAAGTAAACTGATATTTTTAGTTTAAATATAATTATTTTTACTAATATTAAGTTTACTTGGCGTTTGGTTGGTCATACGTGACTTCCGACGCCCGAAAACGTTACCAAATCACTAAAATACGCATTTTACAATGAACACTCGCATGGGTTATTTGTGGATGAACCTTATGTATTAAAATGTGTTATGTGATTTATACATGTGAATATGATAATATGTTAAGTGTTGACATGATAGTGGGAAATTTCGACTATGCATGTACACTTGTGTGTTTAAATCGGTAAAATCGCGTCAAATGTGTAACTTGTTTGTCGAGCATGAAAATTGACACACATAAGTTATTTTATGTATGCATGCCTTAAAAATGACAAAATAAATAAGTTAACAAGATTTCGTGTGTTACGATGCTTAATTTATGTGTACGTTTATGTATATATATTATGACGCGCAAATCGTAGATATATTACGTATAAACGGGTGTGTTAATGGATTTACATGATAATGGTCACCAATAAAATCGTTCAAGTCAAAAAATCTTAAATATATATATATATATATATATATATATATATTAACGTGCCAACATAATCTAAAATAATAACTTTTTGAGAAAATCTCAAAGTTATGTGAAAATTCTAAGATACGGAGAAACTTAGGAAATTCTGTGATATATTGATTGATAAAATCGTTCCTACGCATAATAAGACGTGTAGAAATCAATTTGTGAGATTGCGCTATTTAAAATACGCACCCAAAGGTGAGTGTCACTAAACCCCCTCTTTTTACTGTTTTGTATATGTTTTGGGGGAAGAACACGCCTAAAAAGGGTTTAATAATGTTTTTGGAATAAAACATACCTTTTGATATAAATTATATATTTTCATTGAAAATATATGGATTTGATAAATATATACGTTTCGGGGAGAAACGGTTTTGGTGAAAATATATGTTTCAGGGAGAAACGGTTTTGGTGAAAATATATGTTTCTGGATGAAACAGTTTGTTGAATATATGTTTCGGGATGAAATGCGGATTTGTACGGTGTTTCAGAGAAAACGACCGTGTTTTTCGGACGAATTTACTTGGTCCCAGGAATTTCAGTAAATTCTTACAACGTTTTATGTTAAATTTGTCATATTAGTAGGATATATATATTGTACGTGAGGCAGGCATCATAGAAGGCCTCGATATGGGCCATGCACAAGTGATGCCGTTTAATCATTTAAGTATTGCACGCGAGGAATTGTTGGTAGATCTATCGGGTTGACAACCCCGTCGTGACCGGTCGCTCCGTGTCAAGTCAAACGATGAATTGATATTCTGTTCATTGTCTAGCATTGATTATACCTTCATTGTAAATATATAGTTCGTAATGCCTAGCTAACTTACGAGTTCGAACATTTAATGCTATAATTTAATATGTAAACTCGGGAAGATGTCTATGGTCGGAAGGTTCTACAGAAATGCTTGCGACGGCTGACCCTTGAGTTATTTTACAAGGAAATGAATTAACTTTCTTGGGAATTATATGGATGTTTTTATAATAAACACATAATTAGAAAGTTTTTCCTTGGGATCAAATTATTTTAAATTTGAATATGTGAACTCACCTTCCTTTGTGTTGACACTTGATTTTAATGTGTTCTTCAGGTACTTGAGTTCGGCTTCGGGAATTATGGCGTATCTTGTGGTTGTTGATGCATATGTGGTTTGAAAATGTGTTGGACAAACTTTTAAAACTGTTTGAGACAAATGTAATAAGATCCATAAGGATCAAGACAACTAAACTATGTTGTGGTTGTGCCGTGTTTCGAAACTCTATGTTTTAATTAAGTTAATATGTCCAACAATTAAATGCATCGTTCAACAAGATATTAATGGGCACCAAATTCCATCACCACTACGTTTTATATTCCGCTTCGACATTTTTGGGGTGTGACAGAAGTTGGTATCAGAGCCAATGGTTGTTAGCGAACCAGATATTTTCGGGGAAAACTCTAGACTTCAACCAAAGAATTTTGAAATTTAAGTCCAAAATTCGCGAAGCCAAAATTTTTAAATAAACATGAAATTTTATCATGTATGAAAACCATTGCGTGTTTATGTGCATACGTGATTATCTGTTTATTTGGGCCTTATGTGTTATTATTCATTTGATCACACACTTACTTTGTACGGTTATATATGTGTCACATATGTCGCACGAGCACGAGGTCATCGAGATTCATGACTCAGGTAACAAGCCAGATTTCGAGACTTCACCCAGATCCATTCTACCAGAGATACCTTTCACGACTCCACAGATGATTGGTATGACCGAGTTTGCTTCGTCATTCCATGTCGATCCTGCTGCTTTGCCAGCCAGGTAGACCCCCGATATGCTTTCACCAGCAACCGGTGGATAGACGATGATGATGATATTCCTCCCTCGATTCACGAGACGGGGCATTCATCAGGCACTGTACCAGTTATCGATGACGTGATTAGAGGTGTCCCTATGATCGGAGGATCTCTCAGTATCGCACCAGTGGTGGACGTCACTATTGTCACGGCTCGACCGTTAGAGCCACCAGTCATCCCATCTGCTGCTGTGATCAAGCCTATCATTGAGATCCCTCCACTTGTTTCTACTGAGTCATCTTTACCAGTGATTGAGTCACGCGCCCCTACTACACCTCTTTTGGTTTATTATCGACGTAGGAAGAGGATTAGGCCTGTTGGAGAGATCGCATCGACGTCACACGCTGAGACAACATCTGCTTCCAAGAGGCAGAAAGGAGTATGGATTGACCGATGCTGCCATTGCGATCGACAGTTTGCCACTCTGCGGGGAGATCTGGACTCAGCTAGGGGTAAGATGAAGGATCTTGAGGGACAGATGGAATGGTACAATGAGTTGAAGGATTAAGATAACAGTGCTATGGACCAAATGCATTGGAGGATAGTGGATCTGGAGGAGCTTGTCAGGAGGATGTTAGATTTCCTGGGTTTGAAGCATTAGATGCTTGTTGATTATTTGTTTTGTTGGTTGTTTTGTCTGTCACTTTTGATACACTCTGTTTATGGCCTGCGTGCTAGATTTTTGGATATTATGTAGAAATTTTGTTTGAACTTGTTATGGGTGTTGACGTAGACATGCCAAAGGTGGTTAGTTGTGTACTAAAAACAAGTTTATTATAATTTCTATAATGAATATTGGTTGAAATTCTTTTGGTTTAAAAATTATTCTCATTAATATGTGGATATTATACATGCGCAATGTTTGGTCCACTAGCATTTAATGATTGAATTATTTTTGGATATCGTCTTCTGTTGATTATTATTGCTGTAATTATAGAAACGACGAAATGCCGCCAAAAAGCAAGACATGGTTCTGGACTACCTACCACCCTAGAAGAGTTGGCACAACTCATAGCCCAACACGTTAATACTGCCATGGAACAGCGCGATGCTAACCAGAATGATGGCCAGGGACATGGACGTGGTGCTCATGGGCATGGTTTTGGTGGGGCACAGATTGGAAACCCTCCAGGTAAAATAATGATCGGAAAGTTTTAGTAGTTCATGTGTTATGATGTAATCAGAACGTATTCCTGATTTTCTTTAACCTTATGAACAGTGCACGGATGTACTTATAAAACATTCCAGGGCTGTAACCCACGATCATTTACCAGTGCCGAAGGACCCTTAGATATCACCAGATGGATTGAGAAGATGGAATACGTCATGGAAATCAGTGGTTGTGCTGCTGATCAACGGGTTAGGTATGCTTCTTGTTCTTTTCTTGATGAAGCACTATCCTGGTGGAACTCGCAAGTTCAAATTTGGGGTGAAGACGCTGCCTATGGTCTAACCTGGAACGAACTTAAAGAGATGCTCCTAAAGGAATACTGCCCGCGTAGTGAGATACAGAAGATCGAGACCGACTTATGGAATCTAACCATGGAAGGTCTGAATGTCAGAGCTTACACTTCTCGTTTTAACGATTTGGCAAGGTTGGTTCCACGGATGGTTACTCCTAAGTATGTTAAGGTATAGAGGTACATTTGGGGGCTATCACAACGAATTCGCAGCATGGTCACATCAGCGAAACCCACTACCTATCTAGAGGCTACTACTCTGGCGAAATCATTAGCGGATGATGTTGCTCGCAAAGGTAGCCTTAACAAGAAGGAGGAAACCGGGAAGTCATCGGGCAAGGCCAATGCAGACGTGAAATCTGAACGGTCGGGGCGTTTTGAGTCTAAATAAGGAGATTCGAAGAAGCGCAAGTCCGAGAGCTCGGGGAAGGAAACTGATGAGAAGCGTGATAGGAAACACAGTTCGGGGAAGGCATATGTAGCAAGTTCTAGTAGTTCTAGAAGGGATAATGCCAGGGATGGCAGGAGTGGTTCTGAGAAAAAGACTCACGAGGATGAGCAGAAAAAGTGCACCAGGTGTGGTCGAACTTGGCATGTTACCCGCGAGTGCTATGCTAAAAGTACTTCAGAGGGAGCGAAGCTAGAGGGATGCTTCCAGTGCGGCGAACAGGGACATTTCAAGAGGGATTGTCCTAAAGCAAAGGGTCAGAATGCCAGAGGTAGAGCGTTCAAGCTAAACGCTGGAAAGGCACGTGACGATCCTGCTGTTGTTACCAGTATGTTTTTGATCAATAACCATTCTGCGTTCATACTCTTTGATACTGGGGCTTACTTGAATTTTGTTTCGAAAAACTTTTAACCATTTCTATGTTCTCCAACAAGTAAGCTAAGTAAAAAGTACTCGATAGAACTAACAAATGGTAAACTGATTGAGACTAGCGAAGTTGTTCGTGGTTGTAGTATTCAGTTAGATGATCATAGTTTTAGCATCGACTTATTACCAGTGGAGCTGGGTAGTTTTGATGTAGTTGTGGGGATGGATTGGCTATCCAAGAATATAGCTGAGATTATTTGCTCGGAGAAGCAAGTGAGGATACCTTGTCCTGATGGTGGTGAAGCAATAGTTGTTCACGGAGACCGATCGAGTCGAGTATCGAGTGTCGTCAGTGTTATGAAGATGCATAAGATGTTGCGAAAGGGTTATCCTGCGTTCTTAGTTAACGTAGTGGATACGAAGGCTGAAGGTAGGAAGATTGAAGAGATTCCTATAGTTCGCGACTATCCAGAAGTTTTCCCTGAAGACTTACCTGGATTGCCCCCTGCAAGACAGATCGAGTTCAGAATTGATCTGGTACCTGGTGCTGCACCAATTGCAAAATCTCCTTATAGATTGGCACCGTCAGAGATGAAAGAATTGTGGAATCAGCTTCAAGAGCTACTAGAGAAAGGTTTCATTTGACCAAGCTTTTCGCCTTGGGGTGCAACTGTTTTGTTTGTGAAGAAGAAGGATGGATCATTCAGGATGTGTATTGATTACAGAGAGCTGAACAAGTTGACTATCAAGAATCGGTACCCTTTACCGAGAATTGACGATTTGTTTGATCAGCTACAGGGATCCAGCTACTATTCGAAGATCGACCTGCGTTCAAGATATCATCAGTTGAAGGTTGCTGATGAAGATGTTCTGAAGACTGCTTTTCAAACACGATATGGCCACTATGAGTTTCTAGTCATGCCTTTTGGCTTAACTAATGCACCAGCTGTGTTCATGGATCTCATGAACAGGGTATGCAAACCTTATTTGGATAAATTCGTGATAGTATTCATCGACGATATACTTATCTATTCGCGAACCAAAGAAGATAATGAGCATCATTTGAAGTTGATTTTGGAGCTGCTGAATGAAGAGAAGTTGTATGCCAAATTCTCTAAGGTGCTGTTTGTTTTTTCTGCAGGAAAAGGTCTGCAGTCTGCGGACCACATCTGCAGGCATCTGTAGGAGAAGATGGTTTGTTTTTTTTTCTACAAAAACCCTTCTCTATTTGAAATCACAGACCAAACAAGCACACAACTTGTCTGCTCTCATCTCCCTCACTTCTCCACAACCCTAGTCCACCTTCATTTCCTTGAGCAGCTCACTCCCAAATTTCCCTGCAACTCATCTTCATCTACACAAACCACACTCACACAACTGTTGCGTTCAATCGATGGGACGGCCGGCCACCACCACCACCGTCTGGTGGCGGTGCAGCGACTAGACAGAGAGGGAGAGAGACAGAAAGAGAGAAAGAGAGGCGGGTGTATGACAGCGGCGACGACTGTGATCGACGGCGAACGGCGGCGACAAGCGGCTGAAGATGGTGACGATGTTGGTAGTGGTGGCCGACGGCGGGATGGGGTGCGACGGTGGGATGGTGGTGCGACGGTGGGATGGTGGCAGCAGGTGGGAGGGTGTGATGGTGGCAGCAGGTGAGGTGAGGAGAAGGGGTCTTGATGTGAAGAGTAGTGTTTAGAAGAGGTGAGAAGAGGTTAGAAGACATGGGTTGATGTCTGCGTGGGGAAGAGGTCTCGTAGACCCTTTTTAATGAAAGGTCTGCGAGAAAACAAACAAGCTGCAGGACCCAAAGGTCTGCGCGACGCAGACATAAGTGGCCAGAAGTGCTTCTGGCCAAAAAACAAACAACACCTAAATGTGAATTCTGGATTCGAGAAGTTCATTTTCTTGGACACGTCATAAACGAGAAAGGTATACACGTGGATCCGTCGAAGATAGAGGCGATCAAGAATTGGGAAGCACCAAAGACTCCATCAGAGGTGCGACAATTCTTAGGACTTGCTGGGTACTACCGGAGATTCATAGAGAATTTCTCCAGATTAGCGCAACCTTTGACGCTATTGACCGAGAAGGAAATAAAGTTTGATTGGACGGAAAAGCAGGAGGAAGCTTTTCGGCTGTTGAAGGAATAGTTGTGCAGTGCACCTATTCTTTCCCTTCCTGAGGGAAATGATGATTTCGTTGTATATTGTGACGAGTCACGTTTGGGCCTTGGATGCGTGCTTATGCAGAAGGACAAAGTGATAGCCTATGCATCCAGACAATTGAAAGTGCACGAGAAGAATTACACGACACATGATTTGGAGTTAGGAGCTATTGTGTTTGCCTTAAAGATATGGAGACATTATTTGTATGGCACGAAGTGTACGATATACACAGACCATAAAAGCCTCCAGCATATCTTTGATCAGAAGGAACTTAACATGCGACAATGGCTTTGGGTAGAATTACTTAACGATTACGAGTGTGATATTCGTTATCACCATGGTAAAGAAAATGTTGTTGCAGATGCGCTCAGTAGGAAAGAGCGGGAGAAGCCTCTATGTGTGCATGCTTTGGGCTTGACCATACAGACGAGTTTGACTGATCAAATTCGTAATGCGCAACGAGAAGCTTTGAAGGATGAAAACCTAAGAAGAGAAGGTTTGAGAGGATTAAAATGCGAAGTGATACCAAAAGCAGATGAAGTGATGTACTTCATGAACCGGATTTGGGTTCCGCTTAGAGGTAACCTACGTGAACTGGTTATGAACGAAGCTCATAAATCCAGATATTTCATTCACCCAGGTTCTACGAAGATGTATCAGGACATCAAGGAGTTATACTGGTGGCCAAATATCAAGAGAGATATTGCGGTCTACGTGGGTAAATGTCTGACGTGCTCAAAGGTTAAAGCTGAACATCAGAAGTCGTCTGGGCTTCTGCAGCAACCAAAGATTCCTAAGTGGAAATGGGAACATCTTACGATGGACTTTATCACCAAGTTACCCCGTACGTCGCGTGGACATTATACGATATGGGTAATTGTGGATCGATTAACAAAGTCTGCTCATTTCTTAGCGCTTAAGGAAATAGACAATACAGAGAAGATATCGCAGTTGTACCTTAACGAGATTGTAGCCCGTCATGGAGTACCAGTGTCAATTATCTCGGATAGAGACAGTCGGTTTGACTCCAGGTTTTGGCGATCTCTTCAAGAGTCGTTAGGTTCTCGTTTGGACATGAGTACTGCGTATCATCCTCAAACGGATGGTCAGAGTGAGAGAACCATTCAGACGTTAGAGGATATGTTGAGAGCGTGTGTGATTGATTTCATTGGAAGTTGGGATACTCACTTGCCACTGGATGAGTTTTCTTACAACAATAGTTACCACGCTAGTATCAAGGCCGCTCCATTTGAAGCCTAGTATGGAAGGAAGTGTCGATCACCACTTTGTTGGGCTAAAGTCGGCGAGAAGCATTTGTATAACAACCCTCCTAAAATATTTAGAACACCCCTATACGTCCTAAAATACACCCCGTATACGAAAACCGGTCCCGAATACCTTTAATTTTATAAAAATTAAATAAAAACAAAATTTAATGGTCTCTGGCGGGGTGCGACAGATACCCCGTGGTCCGTCGCGGGCCGCGACCAAGTGGACAGCAGGTGGAAACCTAGTCCGCCACATGTCTTGCCATTCGTCGAAGCTATCCTGTGACTGGCCAACCATAGGCCCTACCCGACCTAGCTCGCGGGGTGCGACGGCCCCTTTTGTCTCTTTCGCGGGGCGCGAGAAAGGGTCGATCAGAACCTATAAATAGATGGGATCGGACTTCAGTCCCAAATCGTTCATATCTCGAAATTCTCTCTAAATTTCTGAATATTTGAAGTAGTATCGGGTATTATACCCTTTAATTAGCGAAGCTCTGCCTCATTGTAAGTATTTTAACCCCCAGTTACATATTAGATACGTTGCCCGATTGATCTAGTGCTCCGTAATGCATGTCGAGGCTCTGCCTGACTCAGTCGTTGGAGTTCTGTCTCGGGGAGGGTATAACTAATGTAAATTTGGGTTATTATACTAACGCGTGTGCATCGTTTAAATTTGATAGATTATAACCTGGAAGTCACAGGAAAATACCTAAAATAGCAATGTGAGTGATTCCTCTTTTCACAAAGTGTTTTTACAAAACCTCAATTGTTTTAATTTATATTTAACAGTGATTGAGTATTTGTATTCTATAATTATCGTTGGTATGTTGGGGTTTTATATACAAAATTTGTTACTACACTGTGAGTAGTAACATTACCACAAGTCAGGATTGACAGTACGTGGGTGGTAATTAAAGTAGATGTAAACAAATGTAATTGCTGGATTGCCCTCAATGCTGTAAAATGATAAAACATGTTTTGATTAAACTGGGATTTACTCGCCAGTATTTCTTGCTGATAAAATGTTTTTAAACGCGTTCCAGGTAACAAAATGTGAAAGCCAAATAGAAGCCAGCTGGACAGCACTGAAGGCTTGGAAAAGTGGCTATAAAAGTTACCTAAATAAAGAAGAAGTTTTATTTTAATAAATTAGGGTTTATCCCTAAAAACATGTTTGTAATGGAAACTTGGGTTTATCCCAATGTATTTATTATTATAAAAATGTGGTGTTTTACTCTGATAAAATATTTCCTAACTATGGTCCTGATGAAATTTTCGCTGCCAAATTATTGATAAACACCAATACCACCATCTCTGAGTAGGCCGCGGCCGCCCGCCTCCCGGGGCAGGGGTCGGGGGTTGCGACAGAAGGTGGTATCAGAGCTACAGCCACTGATTTCAGCCATAGAAGTGTTATGCTGACACCAAAATTTTATCTATTATGTTAGGAAATAATCTACAGAATTACGTGCATATTTTATTGTTTTATGTTATTTGACAATTTGTTAGTTTACAGTATGAGTGATCAAGGACTATCGGACGCTTATCGTCAACTGTCTAGTTCTCCTAAGGATGAAGGAACTTCTTCCCAGCCTACCCCCTCGGGGTATTCAGCTAACACAGAAGAGGGGATTTTCATATTTAAGGCACAGTCCGAAGAACCATTCCCTACCAAAAAGAGAGGATGGTTCAGTCGGGGAGCACACGAGCGTAGGAAAAGAATGAGGAAATTGCAGCAACAACGAGCTTTAGCAGCAGCAAATAGGGAAATGAAAGCCCAAACTCAAGATATACTCAATAGACGATTAGCTAACTTTCACATCCTAGCTACTACTGCCGCAAACCCAAATTTATAACAAATCATTGCACCACAGCCACTACCGTTGTTTCCAACTCAACCTATGGAAATTGAACCAAACCCAGTAGACCAGATTCCAATACCCGCATTCGACCCAAACGAAATCCCCCGAGTCCCAGTACCAAACCCTCTAGCCTACGATCCATGGAATGACGACCACAGGGATTATCAAGAACTTTACCCACTGGAGGAACCCATACAAAACCTAGTAGCACCCTATCCCAACCTTGACCCTCTAGATCCATATTGGGATAATGACCAGTATATTTGGGAAATCTTAGAAAACCCATACCCATACGAAGAACTGATTCCCCAGTACCCTGACCCGATACCAGCACCAGCACCAGCACCACCCATGAGTACCGAAAACGTGCAGGAACTCCGTACCTTTGATGAGGAGTTGTTAGATGAAAGTGAAAGGATAAGGCAAATAGGAGAGAGGCTCGTTTGGAAGTAAGACAAGCGCAACATGCAGTATTGGATGAACCCCCACTAGTAATAGTAATAATAATAATATAGATATAAATATATATATATATATATATATATATATATATATATATGCGAGTAGTTTGAAAAAAAAACAAAATCAACTAAATTAGATAATCCACTACCTACTGATGCATAGTTAGTATTGTATTTTGAATTTCAGTTGTAGCATGTAAAATATAGATATATGAAATAGAGTAAATGTCTCAATGCACGGCGATTTTGATCAATGTGTTGTTTGTGTGATTGTTCGCATTAAATCATGTTTTGTGATATTAATATGTGGTAAATGTTTATAATCCAGATGGACAACGAAGTGAATTAAGAAAACCCGAATAACGATAATAATGGGAACCAAGTAGATAACAGTGCCATCCAACACATAGTGGCACAAGGGATTAAAGACGCTATGCCATATATTATTTAAATGGTTAAGGAAACAGAAAAAAATAAAAGTAATAGTGGAAGTAAACGACCACCTACTGAACCCAGTCACAGCGTAAACAATGGGCCATTACTTCAATTGCCAATTCCAAAAAGAAGAAGAACCATGACTCATGGTTGTTCTTACAAAGAATTCTGGTCTTGTAAACCAATAGAATTCTCTGGTAATGAAGGAGCCATTGCAGCTCTACACTGGATAGAAAAGACTGAAGCAGTCTTAAAAATAAGCAAGTGTGTAGATGAAGATAAAATCATGTTTGCTTCCAATCTTTTTAAGAATGCAGCTCTAGAGTGGTGGAACACTATTCTCCAATCTAAGGGAAGTGACAGAGTCTATAATATGGAATGGAATAAGTTTAAGAACATGGTTGAAAGAAAATTATGTCCTCCCAATGAAAAGGAACAGATAGCTAATAAATTCTTAAACCATAGAATGACTGGAGTAGACTGTAAGGGTTACACTACCGTATTCTTCGAATATGCTAGAATAGTGCCAACCTTAGCATCACCAGAACTGGTATTAATCTCCCGTTACATCTGGGGATTAATTAGTGAGATTAGACATGTAGTCAAGGCAGCTAGACCACAAACTATAGAAGAAGCTGTAGAACTAGCCAATACCTTGACTGATGAACTGGTACGCACACAAGAAGAAAACTAAAGGAAGAACCTAGCTCAAAGGCTTACCCAGGAATTTCGCTATGGTAATTCCAATCGTGGGAAAAATGTAGGTTCTACCTCTACATCTTACTGTAAGGCCTGCAAGAAGAAGCATTCAGGGAGATGTTCTACATACTGTAATTTCTGCAAAAATACCGGGACACAAGGAAGAAGATTGTAGGAAGAAACCCAACAATGGAGTATGCTTCAAATGTGGAGAAAAGGGGCATATCAAGCCATATTGTCCGAAACTAGCTCCAGCCAAGAACAACAAGACTACTAAGAATGCTAGATTATTCGTTCTGACAGCCGAAGAAGCAAAGATGATTCCGGACGTGATTGCCTGTACGTTTTTAGTTAATGATACTTTTGCTAAAGTATTATTTAACTCTGGTGCGAACCAAAGTTTTATTAATACTTCATTTTGCAAACTTCTCAATCAACCATTAACTAAACTCCAACAAGAATGCCTAGTAGAAACGGCAAATTGAGAATCCATTAAGATTACGGAAATCTTGCAGGGAGCAAGAATGGAAATTTTAAACCATAATTTTGTTGCAAATCTTTACCCAATGAATCTGGCAGGATTTGATATTGTATTAGGAATGGATTGGTTAATAACCAATAAAGCCAGTATTCTATGTGATCAAAAGTCAATACAAGTAAATTCACCAAAGGGTGAAAAGATCACAATTAAAGGAGATAAGCTAACCTGATCTACGAAACTCATCTCTGTGATGAAAACAACAAGTTGTGCAAGAAAAGAATCACTAGTGTATATGATTTCTATAATCATTAACACTAAAGGAAAGGAATTGAAAGATATTCCTGTAGTATCTCAATTCTTAGATATTTTTCCGGAAGAGCTGCCAGGACTACCCCCGAACAGGGAAGTCGAATTCAGAATTGACATGCTACCAGGAATAGCACTGATTGCCAAGGCACCTTACCGTTTGGCACCAGCAGAGATGCAAGAACTGAAGAAACAGTTGGATGAACTTTTGGAGAAAGGATTCATACAGCCTAGTTCATCACCATGGGGAACACCAATCTTGTTTGTCAAGAAGAAAGACGGGTCAATGCGTATGTGCATTGATTACCGAGAGCTGAACAAAGTCACGATTAAAAATCGGTACCCATTACTGAGAATCGATGAGTTATTTGATCAATTGCAAGGAGCTCGATTCTTTTCTAAAATCGATTTACGTTCAGGATATCATCAATTGAAGGTACAGGAAGAGGATATTCCTAAAACCGCTTTTAGAACAAGGTATGGCCATTATGAATTTACCGTCATGCCATTCGGTTTAACCAATGCCCCAGCTGCATTTATGGACACGATGAACAGAATATGTAAACCATATCTGGATAAATTCATAGTTGTCTTTATAGATGATATTCTCATTTACTCTAGGAGTAAAGAGGAACATGCAACGCATCTGCATGCACTCCTTACATTATTGAGAAAAGAAAAGCTTTACGTCAAATTCTCAAAGTGTGAGTTTTGGTTAGAAGAAGTGCAATTCCTTGGAAATTTAGTTAATCATGAAGGAATTCATGTGGATCTCATAAAGATCGAGGCAATTACTAAATGGAAAGTCCCTGAATCACCAACGGAGGTGAGAAGTTTTCTAGGACTGGCCGGTTTTTATAGACGACTCATCCGAGATTTTTCTATAATAGCCATTCCCTTAACAAAACTAACCTGTAAATCTGTTAAGTTTGAATGGGGACCAAAACAAGAAGAAGCCTTTAGAATTCTTAAGCAAAGATTAACCAACACACCCATATTAGCATTACCAGAAGGAACTGAAGACTTTGTAGTCTATTGTGATGCTTCTAAGTTAGGTTATGGATGTGTGTAGATGCAACGTCAAAAGGTTATAGCCTATCCCTCTAGACAACTTAAGAGTCATGAAGAAAATTATACAACCCATGATCTAGAATTAGGAGCTATTATTTTTGCCCTTAAAATTTGGAGACATTACCTTTATGGTAGTAAGTTTACCGTTTTCACCGATCATAAGAGTTTAAGATATGTTTTTGGGCAAAAGGAGTTAAATATGAGACAGAGACGCTGGATGGAGATACTTAGTGATTATGATTGTAATATTCAGTATCATGCAGGAAAGGCTAATGTAGTAGCCGATGCTTTAAGTCGAAAGTATCATGAAAAGCCAAAAAGAGTACGTTCTCTTAAATTAAATCTGCAGATAGATTTAAATGAACAGATTAGAGAAGTACAAGAATCAGTAATCAAGGACGATACTGAAAAACTAAAAGGAATGATTAAGGAATTAGAACAAGGAATATATGGAATTTGGAGATTCCATAAGGAAAGAATTTGGATACCCAAACGAGGAAACTTACGCCACCGAATATTAGAAGAACCCCATAAGTCTAAGTATACGATACATCCTGGAAGTGATAAAATGTACCAAGACTTAAGAAAGAATTTCTGGTGGATAGGAATGAAAAAGGATGTAGTAGCCTATGTTGCCAAGTGTCTAACCTGTTCACAAGTTAAAGCTGAACATCAGAAACCCTCGGGTTTATTGCAGCAGTTAGAAATGCCAATATGGAAATGGGAATTAATAACAATGGATTTTGTTACCAAATTACCCAAGACACGAAAGGGTAATAATACAATATGGGTGATTATAGATAGATTAACCAAGTCTGCTCATTTCCTACCAATGAAGGAAACTTTCAGTATGGAACAACTAGCCAAGTTATATGTAAATGAAATAGTTTCATTACATGGAATTCCTTTATCAATTGTTTATGATAGAGATAGCCGTTTTAATTCTCATTTTTGGACTAGTTTCCAAAAAGAAATGGGAACCAAATTAAATCTAAGCACAACTTATCATCCTCAAACGAATGGACAAAGTGAAAGGATGATTCAGACAATGGAAGATATGCTTAGAGCTTGTGTAATTGATTTCGAAGGAAATTGGGACAATCATCTACCATTAATAGAATTTTCTTACAATAACAGCTATCATACCAGTATCAATGCTGCACCATTCGAAGCACTTTATGGACTAAAGTGCCGAACTCCAGTCTGTTGGGCAGAAATTGGAGAAAAACAACTATCTGGACCCGAGATAGTACAAGAAACAACAAACAAGATCATTCAAGTCAAGGATAGACTAAAAGCAGCACACGATCATCAAAAGAGTTATGCTGATAACAGGCGAAAACCGTTGGAATTTCAAGGAGGAGATAAGGTATTGTTAAAAGTTTCTCCATGGAAAGGAGTAGTCAGATTCATCAAAAGGGGAAAGCTAAGCCCCAGGTATGTTGGACCTTTTGAGATTATTAGAAGAATAGGACCTGTAGCTTATCATCTACTACTGCCAGAGGAAATGGCAGGAATACATGATGTGTTTCATGTATGTAATCTCAAAAGTGCTAGCAGATGAGTCATTAGTAGTACCTCTTAAGGACATAGAGGTAAATGAGAAGCTTAAGTTTATAGAGAAGCCTCTGCAGATTGAAGACAGAAAGATTAAGAACCACAAACACAAGAGACTAGTTCTAGTCAAAGTGAAATGGGATTCCAAGAGAGGACCCGAATACACTTGGGAGCTCGAATTAGAGATGCACAGGAAATATCCACACCTATTCCAGTAGACCTCGAGGACGAGTTCTAAAACAAGGTGGGGAGGATATAACAACCCTCCTAAAATATTTAGAACACCCCTATACGTCCTAAAATACACCCCGTATACGAAAACCGGTCCTGAATACCTTTAATTTTATAAAAATTAAATAAAAACAAAATTTAATGGTCTATGGCGGGGCGCGACAGATACCCCGTGGTCCGTTGTGGGCCGCGACCAAGTGGACAGCAGGCGGAACCCTAGGCTGCCACGTGTCCTGCCATTCGTCGAAGCTATCCCATGACTAGCCAACCCTAGTCCCTACCCAACCTAGCTCGCGGGGTGCGACAACCCTTGTGTCTCTTTCACGTGGCGCGAGAAAGGGTCGATCAGACCCTATAAATAGATGGGATCGGCCTTCAGTCCCAAATCGTTCATATCTCAAAATTCTCTCTAAATTTCTAAATATTTGAAGTAGTATCGGGTATTATACCCCCTAATTAGCGAAGCTCTGCCTCGTTGTAAGTATTTTAACCCCTGGTTACGTATTAGATATGCTGCCCGATTGATCTAGTGCTCCGTAATGCATGTCGAGGCTCTTCCTGACTTAGTCGTTGGAGTTCTGTCTCGGGGAGGGTACAACTAATGTAAATTTGGGTTATTATACTAACGCGTATGCATTGTTTAAATTTGATAGATTATAACCAAGAAGTCACAGGAAAATACCTAAAATAGCAATGTGAGTGATTCCTCTTTTCACAAAGTGTTTTTACAAAACCTCAATTGTTTTAATTTATATTTAATAGTGATTGAGTATTTGTATTCTACAATTATCGTCGGTATGTTGGGGTTTTGTATACAAAATTTGTTACTACACTGTGAGTAGTAACATTACCACAAGTCAGGATTGGCAGTACCGTGGGTGGTAATTAAAGTAGATGTAAACAAATGTAATTGTTTGATTGCCCTCAATGCTGTAAAATGATAAAACCTATTTTGATTAAACTGGGATTTACTCACCAGTATTTCTTGCTGATAAAATGTTTTTAAACGCGTTTCAGGTAACAAAATGTGAAAGCCAAATAGAAGCCAGTTGGACAACACTGAAGGCTTGGAAAAGTGGCTATAAAAGTTACCTAAATAAAGAAGAAGTTTTATTTTAATAAATTAGGGTTTATCCCTAAAAATATGTTTGTAATGGAAACTTGGGTTTATCCTAATGTATTTATTATTATAAAAATGTGGTGTTTTACTCTGATAAAATATTTCCTAACTACGGTCCTGATGAAATTTCCACTGCCAAATTAATAAAAAACACCGATACCACCATCTCTGAGTAGGCCGCGGCCGCCCACCTCCCGGGCAAGGGTCGGGGGTTGTGACAATTTGACCGGACCCGAGCTTATCCAGGAAACCACAGACAAGGTTTTCTAGATTAAGGGAAGGTTGAAAGCTGTCGCTGATCGACAAAAGAGTTATGCAGATAACCGGAGGAAACCGTTGGAGTTTCAGGTTGGTGATCGGGTTATGTTGATGGTATCGCCTTGGAAAGGCGTTGTGAGGTTTGGAAAAGGGGGAAAGCTGAGCCCACGTTGTATAGGTCCTTTCGAAATCGCATCTCGAGTTGGATCAGTCGCGTATAGGCTTGAGCTGCCGCAAGAGTTGAGTGGAGTTCATGACGTGTTTCATGTCTCCAATTTGAAAAAGTGTCTGTCTGATAAGACGCTGATTACACCCTCGGGTGAGGTTCGAGTGGACGATAAATTGAGATTTATCGAAGAACCAGTAGAGGTTCTGGATTGGAAAATTCAAAACTCAGGAGGAGTAGGATTATGTTGGTCAAGGTTCGCTGGGATTCTAAACGTGGACCTGAGTTCACTTGGGAACGACAGGACCATATGCAACAGAAATATCCTCATCTCTTCCCACCTAGTGCGAAAACGAAACCTGTAGAGTAGAATTTCAGGGACGAAATTTCCTAAACAGTGGGAGACTGTGACACCCGACTATTTTGGCTGTACCGTACAAATGTAACATGTGTCATGAATAAAAAAAAGGTTGTATTTGACTGATATTGATGTATGTGATATTGGATGTGTTGGTAAATCCAAACATTGATAAAAATTATGTTGGTAACAATAAGATAAACGCTTATCGCGTAACGAATAAAATACGAAACGAACGTCGGTGACCACCCGATCAGTGTTAAAATCCTAAAAATAATCTGTTACGATTAGAATGGTAATTTTAATCATGTCTGGAAGGAAAAATAAACTAAAACACTAAGAAACTCTATTTTTCGAGTTTGAACGCGTACCGCGCGATACTGCGCGTATCAGACAAAATACTGTCAACGAAGCCAGTCAAGGCAACTGGTAATTATTTCAGTAATATTTTAGTGAGATTAATTTTATAGAATGTTAAAAATAATTTAAAACGCACTAAAACGGGATTAAAACGCTAGATAAAATACCCGGTATCCAGTAAAATACCAGTTTTTAACCAAGATTATATATATATGCATATGTATACGAATATATATGTATTTATACGAGCATGTGGCGGCTAGGGAGACAAACATCACTCTCTCTCATGCCACTTGTGGGTCTTGGGTGAATCAAGTGATAATTAAGCTTTTTCAAAATCCTTCCTAGATCTTCCATATTCCAAGAACTTAATCAAAACTCAAACTCTCTCTCTCTCTCTTTCATACTCATGGCCGAACACCCTCTTTCTCGTATTCATCTTCATTTTGAAACTTGTTCTTTGAAGATTCAAGTCCATTCCAAGAAGGTTTCAAGGTGATTTGAACATCCAAACGTGTTTTCAAGGTGAAACAAGCTCCCAAACATCAAAATCTTGTCAAAACCCACTAAAATCTTGAAAGGTATAAACTTATTTTCAAAATCACATTCTTGATTTTTAGTGATGATAAAGATGATGGAAAGTTTCTCTTGAACTTGGAATTAAACATGAACTTGAAACTAATAAAGGATGAGATTTTAAACAAAATGAAAATGGGTGTGTATGTATATGTATGTATGGCCGTAGGTATGTGTGGGTGTATATATGATTGTGTTTTGATTTTTGTTGAATGATTCTTGAATAACATGATTCTTGAATGATTGATTACATGCATGAAGCAAAAGTTGTCATAAGAGAATGTTCTAGAAAGGGTCTTGGGATTTGAAAAGGATTTGTTAAAAAGTGAACTTTTGGAAGTTCATGTGTGTATGTATATATTTCGTATGTATATATATATATGTGTGTATGCATGCATGTAATTTTTGTCACATACTCATAAATGTAAGAATGTTTGCATTTATGTATGTATGATTAGATGATAATGGGTGAAATATGTTGTGATTTATAAGAACATAAAGTTAATATGTTCTTGGGTGCATTTAAGATCATGTGTAATGATGATAATGTGATATGGGTGCATTAGATGCACACACATGGACTTGCATGTTGATATGTAATCATGAAAAGATGATTTGAGCATGATTTGATAAAAATAAGTTTTGATCAGATTCTAAACACTAAAATATGAATATTTGAAGTGTAAAAATGATATAAAACTTTGTCATAAAGTTTACTAGCTTTGCATGTTGTACTTGGTGCTTTATGAGATGTAAAATACGTGAAATATATATAAGTTATTTTATGTATGCATGCTTTAAAAATGAAAAAATAAATAAGTTATCGAGATTTCGCGTGTTACGATGCTTAATTTATGTGTACGTTTATGTATATATTACGACGTGCAAATCGTAGATATATTACGTATAAACGGGTGTGTTAACAGATTTACATGATAATGGTCACAAATAAAATTGTTCAAGTCGCAAAATCTTATATATATATATATATATATATATATATATATATATTAACGTGCCAACATAATCTAAAATAATAACTTTTTGAGAAAATCTCAAAGTTATGTGAAAATTCTAAGATATGGATAAACTTAAGAAATTTTGTGATATATTGATTGATAAAATCGTTTGTACGCATAATAGGACGTGTAGAAATCAATTTGTAGGATTGCGCTATTTAAAATACGCACCCAAAGGTGAGTGTCACTAAACCCCCTCTTTTTACTGTTTTGTATATGTTTTGGGGGAAGAACACGCCTAAAAAGGGTTTAATAATGTTTTTGGAATAAAACATACCTTTTGATATAAATTATATATTTTCATTGAAAATATATGGATTTGATAAGTATATATGTTTCGGGGAGAAACGGTTTTGGTGAAAATATATGTTTCGGGATGAAACGGTTTGTTGAATATATGTTTCGGGATGAAACGGGGATTTGTACGGTGTTTCAGAGAAAAAGACCGTGTTGTTGGGACGAATTTACTTGGTCCCTGGGATTTCAGTAAATTCGTACAACGTTTTATATTAAATTTGTCATATTAGTAGGATATATATATTGTACGTGAGGCAGGCATCATAGATGGCCTCGATATGGGCCATGCGCAAGTGATGTCGTTTAATCATTTAAGTATTTCATGCGAGGAATTGTTGGTAGATCTATCGGGTTGACAATCCTGTCATGACCGGTCGCTCCGTGTCAAGTCAAACGACGAATTGATATTCTGTTCATTGTCTAGCATTGATTATACCTTCATTGTAAATATATAGTTTGTAATGTCTAGCTAACTGATGGAGAGGGTGAAACCCGAGCTTTAGAGAGTCTAAATATGATGTTTTATGTGTATTTGATGAGTTTACTTGCTTAGAATGAGATAACTATGAGAATTTGGTGATTTGCAGGTAAAACGCGTAATTCGGTGCATTTACAATGGTTAAAGATGAAGTTGCTAGCATCGGATTGGATAGTGCAGCTCAAGAATGAATTTTGGAGCTTGTTCGGG
>JARYGA010036095.1:0-45558 GCA_030545235.1 Helianthus tuberosus
TGGGCTTCATTCTTTCTCTATCAGCATCCTCAGGTATCGGAACCTGGCTCTTTAAACATAAGCTTCTTCAGGATCGAATGGCCTGGATCCTTCGGAGGTTGTTCCAAAATTGTAACCTGGCTTTTATCCAACTCAGGTATTCTCAGAATTGATAAATCCAGTTCTTTCATAATCCTGCACAATCTCTACCTCAAAGTAAATCTTCTAAATTTAACAATTCAATGTATGCACTAACACTGACTCTCCCTCAAAAATAACTCAATATTCTTGATGAAACGCTTTAATATTTGATCAAAACACATTTGATTTTCAAACACATACTTCTTTTCACAAAAATGTCATCATGTTTAGCACTTGGAATTTTGAAAATCAGCTCTCCAACACCAGTTGTCGAAAATCTTTTTGGATTTTTCAAAAATTTATGGTAAAACACACTGAAAATCTTTTTGGATTTTTTAAAGTAAAGAAATGCAGTAAAGAAATATTTACAGACAATATTTTTTGTGAGTTTTGTGTAAGAGGATCATATCAGTTCTTGACAAGTCACAAGTACCGTTGAGCTTAGTTACACATTAAGAATTAAACAATTCACTTAGATTGCCGATATACTGATCCATTTAAATTCTCACACAAATTTCAACTGATTCAGGATATGAGTTAGATGTTTTAAGGACTTAAACTCATTCATGTGTCTCACCTCTTGAATATACTCCCGTATCCAGATCCCAATATTCAGTCTTACAGGTGAGTATACCACAGATGATATCTGTAATGGGAATAAATTATAGTATGAAACCGTGAGAGCTCAGGTCAGAACTTCCGTTCAGCAGAGAGATGACGGTTTGACTTTTGGTGTGTCCCCTTTAGAGGATCTTTTGTATTACAACAACAATGACTATCAATTTTATTGTTTCATCAATTTGCTGAGGGCGGCACTATTTTTCAAGCAAGCGGAAAGTATTCTCCGGGGACTAGGCCATTGCTTCCGCAAAATCAGAAGTCCCGGGATAATACCCCAGATATCACTGAGCATAAAGACCTAGTATCTCAGAAAGAGGGACCTTTCAAACGAGATTTCAGGGGTTACCTATATATCCAAGTAGTGTTCCCCACAAAATAAGCAAGTTTGAATTTAAGTTTATATCCCGAAAAAGTTTACTAAATGTGTAAAAACCTATCGGCATATCATCAGTGAGACTATTTAACGCTATTTAAACATTACATTTCTTTAGCATACTGTGACTGTCTACTGATGTACTATCATTTCCTCTTCTTTGACACCAAAACTCATTTTTGATTTTATCATGTTTTTGTCTTTTTCCAAATTTTCTAATGTTTTTGGATTTTCAGAAATTTTCTACTCCCCCTAAAATGCAAACACATTAAAGGAAATTTGAAAACAAACTATACAAAAACTTGACAACCGATATCAAATCGCTTCAATTCGCCATCCACTTAACATAAACAATCAGAACTCCCCCTAACACAAAACTATTTTCTCATAATGATTCAAAACACTTAAGTTTGTTTTAACCAGAATGATTTTTCCGGAAAATAAGTTTTGTTGGTTTTACCACTTGTAGATTCGGGGTGTGGTTCATCATATTGTCTTTTAAATACCACTTGTAAGTATGGTCCAATCAAGTTCAACCTAATAACCTTGATTAACCACTTGTAGGAAAAACAAGTACAACTTAATGTCCTTGATTTACCACTTGTAGATGTAAACCTTCATCAACCAACTTGTAGGAAAAGCACATCTACACAAAATCATTTTACCAATAAAGATGCCGATTCCTGCTTCACACTTACCAACCTGGAAGCTCCGACAATTCACACTTATCCTGTAAAATTTAACTTTTATAAGATTCAATCACACAATCAATTACTAAGAAAGATGCTGATTCCTGATCCACGATTACAAACTTGGGATCTCCGGCATAGTCAGATGTTCAAGGGAAAAGAATTTCCACCCAAGTCTGACCAACCTTGGGTGTTTTTAGCTCCTTTAGCTCTTGTTCAGTTGGGTTAAAAGTTGCTTTCTTTGTTGCGTAAAAATCTTTAACCCCTTTTACTTTCCCATCAAGCATTTTCCCAAAAATTTTCTTAACATTTCCATTAAAATTTTTTTCGACATCAAATTCATTCTTTTCAGAATAAAATTGATCCGAGATCTCAATCTTACCAACTTTCTGTTTAATCTTCTCAAACTTCAGTGATGGAAACTCATCATCATTCACTGAAAGTACAAAATTTACCTCTTTTACCTCACCTTGTAGCTCTTCTGGCTTTGTGGAACCAGAATCATTGCCGACTTTTACATCATCCTTCTTGACAACCCACATTTGGTTATCTTTTGCTTTCTTTTTGTAAAAATTCTTTTTAGAACATTCACCAACCTCATAAGTTGAATTTTCAAATAGAGTTAACTGCCATTTTCGTCCCTGTGGTTTGGTCACTTTGGCCATTTCAGTCCATTTTTAAAAAATGCGCCATTTTCGTCCCCCACGTTCTGGAAAGGTGCCATTTCAGTCCAAAAATCATAACCCAGTTAAGTCAGTTAGTAAATAAGGACTGATTGTGTAAATTTGTAACATAAAGGACCATTTAAGTAAATATTAAACACCACCACCACTAGCCCTGCCGCCACCACCACTCCGCTGCCACCACCACCGCCACCACAGCCCTGCCACCACCACCACTCCGCTGCCACCACCACCACCACCGCCACCACAGCCCTGCCACCACCACCACTCCGCTGCCACCACCACCACCGCCACCGCCACCACAACCCTGCCACCACCACCACCACCGCTGCAACAAAGTTTGTGCCTTGATGCAACAAAGTAAGAACTGTTCTCCATCTGCAATCTCATGAAAAGGAAGTTACTTCTCAGAGTCATTTACAATTGAATAAAATATAATATTTACTACCTCAATCTGAACATTGACTGATCTAAGATAATCATCTGCCACGATACGAATATTTGCAAGAGAGAGGTGGCGGAGTTGATGCAAAGGCAAAATTTCAGGTAGAAATTCAAGTGGATTACCAAATAGCCTAAGAATACGTAATTCAGCCATGGCCCTGAATGAAAGATTATGAAAATCAACAAAATTTTAAACAAAATTAAGTCTAGCTGTCACTAATCACTATGAGATGATAACAACAAAGGAAAACCAGTTACAATTTAGGTAAAGAGTGAATGACCTAAAATCAAGAAGAGGACGAATTAGCTTATTATGTTCAAGTGATAATTCCACAAGTCCAACACACTGCCTCAGTTCCACTGTGTAATGTTATTTAAAGATAGAAAAACAATCAACTATATAAAGAAAAGCACAAGCTCCAACCTTACCTGGTACTGAAACTAACATATTGTAGTCAGCTGTGAGCACTTTTAGGTTTTTCAGAACACCAAGCTCAGGTAGCAAAACCGTTAACTTATTGTTATCAAGGAATAGCTTTTCAAGAAGCGGCAGTTTGGTCAACTCTACTGG
Source organism: Helianthus tuberosus (assembly GCA_030545235.1). NCBI lineage: Eukaryota > Viridiplantae > Streptophyta > Magnoliopsida > Asterales > Asteraceae > Helianthus > Helianthus tuberosus. Next base: position 3,502 of record JARYGA010036095.1, read on the forward strand.
AAATGTCTGCAGATAGGTTCAACATTTAAAATTCTATAAGAAGACAGTCACAACTTGCTTTGAACAACAGCACCATTAACTTTAAGAGAGAGGTGGTGGCAGGGCTGTGGTGGTGGTGGCAGGGCTGTGGTGGCAGGGCTGTGGTGGTGGTGGCAGGGCTGTGGTGGCGGTGGCGGTGGTGGTGGTGGCAGCGGAGTGGTGGTGGTGGCAGGGCTGTGGTGGCGGTGGTGGTGGTGGTGGCAGCGGAGTGGTGGTGGTGGTGGCAGGGCTGTGGTGGCGGTGGTGGCGGTGGTGGTGGCAGCGGAGTGGTGGTGGTGGCAGGGCTAGTGGTGGTGGTGTTTAATATTTACTTAAATGGTCCTTTATGTTACAAATTTACACAATCAGTCCTTATTTACTAACTGACTTAACTGGGTTATGATTTTTGGACTCAAATGGCACCTTTTCAGAACGTGGGGGACGAAAATGGCGCATTTTTGAAAAATGGACTGAAATGGCCAAAGTGACCAAACCACAGGGACGAAAATGGCACTTAACTCTTTCAAATATTTTGAATTTTTCGGTTGGTGGTTCAACATCAACAACTATTTCTTTCAGTTTTTTAGAAACTCCCTGTTTAGTCTTAGCAATTTTCAGACAATTCCATGCAATATGACCAACTTCATTACATTTAAAACAGGTTCGAGTCTCTTTTGGATGAAACACTCCAGTTCCATTCCTTTTATTCTCAGCAAGAAACTCCTGGTTTGATTGTCTCCAGAAAGGTTTCTTCTGTTCCTCTTCTGCACTTCCTCCTGAAACAAATTCTGTTTTTGTTTTAGAATTTTTCTCATTTTTATAATTTTTAGGTGGAATAAAACCTAAACCTTTCTTTTTGTAGCTACCATTATGGTTTGGTTTCTTTTGAAAACCAGAACCAAAATTGTAACCCTTTTTCTTGTTTAATCTTTGTTGTACTCTTGAAGTGTATTTTTTAGGTTTTCCAGTAAGATTTAAATCTTTTATTTCAGAAATCTTAATTTCTGTCATTTTGAAAACCTTTTTGATCATTTCAAATCTCACACTTCTTATTGGAAACTCTTTGTCAGAATATAATTTGTCAGAATCATTTAAAGTGTATGCTACTTCAAATGTTTCATCATCCAAATTTGCTTTTGATAACAAAAACTCTTTAATGTATGCCCGTTTGACCGACGACTTTGGACTGTTGACTGACGAACTTGAACCTCCAGACTCAGACTTTGACTCAGACTCTTCATCAGTATCCAACACCTGATCGACCACCTTTTTAATTAACTCAGACTCATGATCAGTGTCAGACGATGTGAAAGTAACGTCAATGTTTTCTGGTAAATCATCAGTTGTATCGGTTTTTAATTTTATATTGACTGCTTTTTCGATTTGCTCCTCATTTGGTTTTCTGGGAGAATAACCTTCCCAGATCGGAGGCGGACACTTGTTATAAGTAACACTCGGTTTCTTACTAGTATCCTTCTTCTTTGACTTCTCATCCTTAAATGCTTCGAAACCTGCAACAGTTGGATAAATTCGATCAATAAGATAATCAGAACTTGAATAACTTTGTAATAAACGTCTGATTCTCTCATTTTCAATTCTCTCGGTCTCCAATTCTTGCTTCCACTTTGCACTTTCTTCAATGTAGAAATTAATAGCTTTCTGCTTCGTCATCAATGTTGCATTCATCATCGTCAAAGCATTTTCTCTTTCAGAGTTTGTCTTTTGAAGACCAGTTACTGTTCTGTTCAATACATCGTATGATTCCTTTACATAGTTAAGATTGAATAGTAATTGTTCCTTCATCTTCTCAAACTCTGTCAGCTTCTCATCTTTAGTTGCACATTCCTTGCAAGGTTCCAAACACTTTGAGCAAGGCTTGATGACTTCCACAATCTTTTCAACTTCTATGATCTTTTCAACTTTGATGATTTTCTTAACTTCATCCACCTTTTCTGCTTTAGCTACCTGCTCAGTCTCAACAATCTCCTCAGCAACATTTTTAACTTCATCATTTTGAACAACACTTTCAGAATTCATTTGCATTTGTTCTTTTGCTGCTCGTTTCCCCTTCAGCTTCTCCAAGCGATCTGCAAAATAAAAATGAAAACTTTCAGGAGAAAGATGAGTTTTAGCAACATTAATATGTCGTTCTTCTTCATCATCACTGCTTTCATCAGTTGGTGTTTGATCAAACTCTACTGATTTGTCAGAATTATCATCCGAAGAACCAGAATCAACTGGTGTTTGATAAAAAACAACTTCCTTTTCTGAACTTTCATCACTCTGTGAACTTTCATCTGCACTTTGTGATCCTTCTTTAGAAACAATAGACTCTTCCTCCACATTCTTCACAGTCTCACCAATAGACTTCATCCATGTGTATAACATATCTGGTTCTTTCAAAATTTTAGCAATACATGCTTTGAAATCTCCTTTATCATTCACAAACATATCCCAGCTAAAACCTTCAGGCAATTTTTCATCATCTTGAAAATTCCAGTTAAAGTTTTCTTGATTCCCCAGACATGCTCTTTTTGAATCCCCGATCACTTTTCTACCATGAGCCACCTGTGGTTCTTGCAGTTGTTGCTGACCAACTTGCTGATATATGGCTTTCCGGTAATAGTCATCTTTTCCGAACGGATTCTGAGCTCCACTAGCTTCTCTGTTCATGCATTCTCTTTTGAAATGACCTTTCTCCCTGCATTGAAAACAAGTAACTTTAGATTTATCAAAACCTAAAGTAGAAACATGGGCATCAAGAAAGTCATTTCTCCCAGTAACCAGTTTGAACTTTTCTGCTCGTCTCAGAACGCTAGCTAAACACCATTTGATGTCCATAAGTTCCATCTCTTCAGCGTCTATCTGATCGTAATCCTCTTTTGTGAGCATAGGATTTCCGATACGACCAACAACCAAACCTTCATATGATAGTAGCACAGAACCAAGTAAAGCCATGTGATCTTTCGCAATCTCTTCAGAAAAACTTTGACCATCTGGAAGATTCAAGGCAATATTGCATTGTATCACATAACCACTTCCACTTTTTGTACTTTGAGAACTGAAACTTGAAGTTGGGCTCTTTGGATTAACACTTGGGTATGAAGAGAAACCACTAATGCTTTTAGGACTTTGATCAACATTTTCAGTAAAATCTCCCGCACTAAATGCAGTTTGTATCTTTGGACTTCTTTCAACTTCTGGAACACTGCCTTTGTAGTACATTTTTACATCCTGTTGACCACTCGGACTGTTCATCCTTGCGATCTTTTACTGTTCCAAATCCTGACTTTCAATCTTCTCGATAAACTGAGAAATCGTTAACCCATCATAAACACCCGTATTCTTCAAGATCATCAAATATGTTCCCCACTCTTTTTGCGGTAAAGCGTCCGCTAACTTGTCTACCCACTCATCAGGATCTTTGGTTATACCAATCATCGACATAGATCTCACCAAGTGGCAGTAACGTTCAATCAGGTTCTTCGTGTCTTCTCCCGGTAAACTACTGAACAGATCAAACTCTTTCTTGAGCAATGCCTTCTTGCTCTTAATCATGTTCTCACTCCCCTCAAACTTAACACGTAGAGCATCCCAGATTGACTTTGAAGTTTTATCATGCTGAAGCAGAATGAAAATGTCTTCTTTGATTGCCTGCTGTAATAAACTAATCATCATCTTTTCATCACGATACATATCTCGTTCTTGATCACTAAACTCAGAAATTGTTTTCACAACTTGCAAATCAGTACGAGGTAAAACATATTTCTTCAGAATACACTCCCATGACCTAAGATGATTTGCCTGTACCCAGTTTTCGAATCTGTCTTTCCACCCGTAATATTCTCCAATACTCATTAGTTTCGGGGGCTTTTGTAACGTTCCGGTCTTGTTTTCCAAATTCATATTATGAGCAATAGAAGCCGGAGTAGTCGGAGATGAAGCGAACGCGTTGTAGAACTCTTCACTCATGATTATGTATCACGTGTTTCAAAAACAGTAACTTTCGAGCGGAATTAACCCAGAAACAATTTTGAGCGAAATAGCAAACAACCCTTTAGAGCGAAATCACTAATTTGTACACTTGGAGCGAAATCACAAAGTATACTGGAGCGAAATTAGAACTTTTGGTTGTCTGGAGCGGAATCAGTAATCAATTTGGAGCGAAATCTTAAGTTTGTTAATCTGGAGCGAAATCACTAGAATCTCTGGAGCGAAATCCCAACAAACTTTCTGGAGCGGAATCATCAGAAAACAATTGGAGCGGAATCTGAGATTAGAGGTATCCCTGGAGCGAAATCAGCAAGTCTTTGGAGCGAAATCAGACTTTTGAAACTGAATCAGACAATTTGGAGCAAAATCAGAAACTATCCAGTTCGAGCGGAATCAGTTCGGAGGTCCATTTTATCCATTTTTACTGTGAATTTTAGTCTCAAACTTTCAGGGATTTGTTAATAGTCATTTATACACAGTCTGTGAAAATTTGAACCAGTTTTGACCGTTAAATCTCGTTCTGATGAAGAAAGAAGGTGTAGAAGTAAGAAGTTTCGATGAAATCCAGCTAATCTCTGCAGAACTCCTCCTCCTGAGCTCTGATACCACTTGAAGGATCGTGTACGGACCCGAATGAGTCGTTCAGAGGAGTTTTACTTCGTTTCAGAGGCGGAAACTAAGAAACAAAGGTAGAAACAGCTAAAACTTCACTTTAAACACTGATTGTACTAATCTGACGTTGTTTACAATCAAACCTCACACCGGCAGCACCTCGGTATGGAGTACAAGGACTGGATGCCTGATTTTGCTCATAGAGACCTATATATAGGGTCTTGATTCTGCTCGTAAAGACATACTGACAGTTGGAGCGGAATTAGCAACTTGTGATTCCGCTCGAAAATGTCCTCATGACATTTCGGCCGGAATTAACCCTTTGAGCCAAATCAGTCTCTTAAACACCCTAAACATGCTACTTTCTGGTAAAACATGCCCTAATCTATACAATCTATCTTAAGACTCGATACAAGACGAAGTTGACAGATGTATGCACCAACAGAAGCTAAAGCAGAGAGGGGAGATAAGCCAACCAGGATGTCAACCCTCAGGACTGACAAAGTGATCACGTTCGATAATGATGACAGGGATACTGTCCAAGATCCTCATCATGATGCTCTAGTAATAACGTTATATGTTGCTAACCATTTTGTGCGCAGGATATTGGTGGATAATGGCAGCTCAGTTAACATAATTCAGCTGGAAACGTTGAAGAGGATGAATGTATCCCCGATGGATATTACTTCGAAGTCCACTGTGCTCGTTGGTTTCAGTGGAGAAGCTAGAAATACCGTAGGAGATATAAAGTTGCCCGTATATATTCAAGGGGTCAACTCAATGCAGCGCTTTTGTGTCATGGACTCCTTATCCTGCTATAATATTATATTAGGTAGGCCTTGGATCCATGATATGAAAGCTGTTCCATCAACCTACCATCAATGCATCAAGATCCCTACTCCTTGGGGAGTTGTCAAGGTGGAAAGTGATCAACAGGAAGCAAAGGAGTGTTATTCTTCTTTGATGAAATCATCAACAAAGCTTAGTGCAGCATAGCAATTAAAGATTCGAGGCCAGGATATCATGGAGGCTTCAGAGCAGGATGTAAAGAAAGTTATCCTGGATCAGAATAATCCGGATATCTCGGTGCTTGTGGGAACCAATATCCCTTAGGATATTGAAGATCAATTGACTAACTTTTTGAAATGCAGGATGTCGACGTTCGCGTGGTAGCACGAGGATATGCCAGGCATTTCCAAGGATATTATAACTCATAAGCTCGGTATCGACAAGTCATTCAAGCCTGTCCAACAAAAGAGAAGGGAATTTGCTCCGCAGCGAAATCTGATCATCCAAGAGGAAGTTGAAAGATTACTAAGGAGCAAGATGATTAGGGAAGTAAAGTTTTCTAAATGGCTGGCAAATGTAGTTGTGGTGCAAAAGAAAAATGGGAAGTGGAGAGTTTGTGTAGATTACACAGACTTAAACAAAGCTTGTCCCAAAGAACCATTTCCTCTTCCTCATATTGACTCAATGGTGGATGCTACTGCCGGCCATGAGATGCTAACCTTCATGGATGCATCCTCAGGATTCCAGCAGATCCAAATGGAACCTTCAGACCAGGAGGATACTGCCTTCATGACACCAACAGGTATCTATTGCTACACTGCTATGCCATTTGGTTTGAAAAATGCAGGTGCAACATATCAAAGATTGGTGAACATGATGTTCAAAGACAAGCTGGGGGACACTATGGAGGTGTACATCGACGACATGGTAGTAAAATCTAAAAAGGCTGAGGATCACCTCCAGGATATTAAGGGATCATTTGATATCCTGGATCAGTATAACATGAAGCTAAATCCTGCTAAGTGCCATTTCGGAGTGGGGGCATGAAAGTTTCTAGGATATATGGTGACTAAAAGAGGGATAGAAGCAAGCCCAGAACAGATCAAAGCCATCTTGGATATCAAATCACCCTCTAACATGAAGGATGTTCAACGGTTAACAGGGTGAGTAGCAGCATTAAACAGATTTATTTCAAGATCCTCGGAAAAATGCAAGGAATTTTATGATATCCTGAAGAAGAATAAGAAGTTCGAATGGGGAGTGAAGCATGAAGCAGCCTTGCATGATTTGAAGCAGAATCTTTCAACTGCACCCCTATTGATGAAGCCTGAGCATGGTGAACCATTATCCCTATATCTTGCAGTATCAGGGAATGCAGTAAGTGCTGTCCTTGTAAAGGATCATGAAGGTCAGCAGTATCCTATTTATTATGTTAGTAAAAGTTTATTAGATGCTGAAACTAGGTATTCTCACTTAGAGAAATTGATATAAGCCCTAGTTATGGCATCAACAAAACTTAGACATTATTTCGAAACACATAGGATTCACGTTAAAACCAACTATCCTATTAAAATGTGCTTAGGAAACCCGAGATGTCAGGTAGGATGGCTAAATGGTCAGTGAAATTAAGTGCCTTTGATCTAGTGTATGAGCCTAGAAATGCCATAAAGTCTCAGGCTTTAGCTGACTTTGTTGCTGATTTCAGTAGTGATATTCAAAATGAAGTAGACCTAGAAGTACAACAGCTAGGAGAAAACTTAGAATCCTGGACGTCATATACTGATGGTGCGTCTAATGTAAGAGGTGTAGGTTTGGGTATACTACTAAAATCGCCACAGGGGGACATATTATCCCAGGCTATTAGATGTGAGTTTCCTGCCACTAATAATGAAGCAGAATATGAAGCTTTAATTGCAGGATTAGAATTGGCTAAAAGTATGAATATCAAGAGTTTGCAAGTATATGTCGATTCTTTGTTAATTACTAATCATTTTAATGGATCATATGCAGTTAAAGGTGAGAAGTTAATCGAGTATCTCGAAATTCTCAAAAAATAAGCAGGATATTTCGATATTTTCACACTTGAACAGGTACCAAGAGAGGATAATGCTGAAGCTGATGCCTTGGCAAATCTAGGATCATCTGTCAGGATACCGGAAGGAACCCGAATACCGATATTACATATCCTATATCCTGTGACGGATCCTTAGGATAAGGAAGTAGTAAGTGTTCAGGATCCTGATGATGAATATCCTGAGGAGGATCCTAAGTCTTGGATGGTTCCAATCATGAGATATCTCAAGGAAGGACACATCCCAAAGGATGAGAATCCTAAGGCCTTTAGAATGAAGGTATCACGATTCACTATTATAAATAATGTCTTGTATAAGAAATCCCTTGCAGGACCATATCTGAGGTGCTTGGAGGATCCCGAAACCAAAGAGGTGCTTTAGGATATACACGGAGGGGGATTGTGGTAACCATACTGGGGGCAGGTCGTTATTCTCAAAGGTATTAAGAACATGGTATTATTGGCCGACGATGAGAAAAGTATGCTCGAATGTGTGATGCATGTCAAAGACACAGTAATATATTACATCAGCCGGCTGAGCCACTTTATCCTATAGCTTCCCCTTGGCCATTCATGAAGTGGGGAATGGATATAGTAGGAAAATTGCCAAAGGCTCCAGGAGGAAAGGTCTTCATGTTGGCAATGACTGATTATTTCTCTAAGTGGGTCGAAGCTGAAGCACTTGTTCAAGTTAGAGATCAAGAAGTGGTATCCTTCATAAAAAGGAATATCCTGACTAGGTTTGGAGTACCAGCTGAGATAATTTGTGACAATGGATCTCAGTTTATAAGTAAAAGGACTACTGACTTTTGCAAGAGTTGGGGAATCAAAATGATCACATCCACACCAGTACATCCTCAAGCAAATGGACAAGCAGAATCCTCAAACAAGATAATTGTCAACAATTTGAAGAAAAGGCTTGGAGCTAAGAAGGGAAGATGGGTAGAAGAATTACCCTTTGTTTTATGGGCTGATAGGATGACGATGAAAAGTGCAACTGGCCAAACCCCATTTTCCTTGGTATTTGGAGCAGAAATGGTGATCCCGACAGAAATGGTAATACCTACAGCAAGATCCAACCTCCGGGATCCAGAGCAGAATCCTGAAGTCCTATGCCAGGAATTGGATACTATTGATGAGACAAGAGATGCAGCAAGGCTAAGGATGACAGCATATCAACAGAGGATATCTAAAGCATATAACAAGAATATAAGGACTAGAAGGTTCCAGGTTGGAGATTGGGTATTGAGAAAGGCTTTTCAGAATACTACTAATCCTGCTGATGGAAAGTTGGCTCCGAAATGGGAAGGACCCTATGAGATTGAATCGGAATCAGGAAAAGGAGCATACCGACTCAAGAATATGGAGGGGGATATGCTACCAAGATCCTGGAATGCTATACATCTAAAGCTCTATTTCAAGTGAGTTTGGAATTTAAATTCTAACTCAGGATGGTATGGATTCTATCTCTTTTAATATGTTTTAATATTATTTATTGTTTTGAACCCATTACTGACTTAAGCATAGGAGGGGTGTTAGCTAGGCTAACACCCACCTTAGCTTACAGTTGTTTTGCAATATATGCTTCGGGATATAGCTCCAGGATACACACTCAGTATACTTCAAAAGATTAGAGGATTGGCCCCCTCACTCACGTTTAAGGGATCCTGATCCCTTCACAGGTTTAAAGGTATTCACCTTTCTCTCGAATTGGGTTTAAACACCCCGCCTAGAGTGCAAGTTATCCAGGGATAGTTCAAGGTGGCGGGACCAGTTCATGTAAAAGTGGCTGACAATTTCGTCACTATTGGCTATATCCTGGATCCTAAAGGTATATGAGGATTGATCACCCTCTCTCACGGAAGGGTATTTTCGTACTCTCTAAGGTTTAAAGGTTATCACCTTTCTAAGTCTTGGAGTTTATACATTCCCGCCTGTAGCGCATGAAAATTTGGGATTTTCCCCAAGATACTAAGGAATAGGGGTGTGCAAAAAACCGAATTAACCGAACCATAACCGAATTAACCGATAAAACAGAACCGAAAAAACTGAACCAAATAAAAACCGGTGGGTCGGTTAATGGTTTTTTTGAAAACCGAAATTAGCGGGTCGGTTATGGTTATCATTTTTTCCATACCCACCATAACCGAACCGAACCGACATGTAATAAATCTTTGTAGGATTTAGGACTTTTCACCATATTTTTAATATTTGATGTTTTTGAGTAAATATTTTTAATACTTATGGGTTTTTCATATCATTTTGTGGTTTTGGTTGAATGTTTATTTGAATTTATGGAATGTATCATATCACTTTATTTGAATATTCGATAATAATAGTTGGTATTAATATTATAGATTATATATATATTTTTTAATATTATGTAATATACTAACATATACAAATATGCAATAACAATTTATTCCGTGTTAAAAAAAAATTAAATTATTTTTAGCTAAGCTAAATACACGGTTAACCACCCATAACCGACCCGCTATAACCATCAAAACCGAATAACCATAACCACCGTAACCGATCGGTTATGGTTATGGTTATCCAATAACCGACATCGTGGTTATGGTTATGGTGCTATCTTGACCGTCGTTTCAATTTAATAACCTCGATTCACGAGATAAAGTTTTAAAATATATCCGTTGGATTGGTATACCAACAGATATATTTTGGGGACAATTGTTATGGATGAATTTATGCTTATATATCCTGACTAATATTCTGGCTTTGATTGTTTATTTGTGATTAGGATACTGGATCAGGATATTGGTAACATCCTGATACGATATTCTGGTACTAACCAATTAGCTCACGTGCAGATTATTGTAACAAGCCTCTAACGGTCAGAAGGACTTCTTCCCCTCGAGACTCGGGCAAATCAGTTAGCTTGTAGAAGTTGAACCCGGAAGAAGTGGACTACAACGTTTACTTGAGGAATATTCGAAGCATCCCAGAATAATAGGATATTTAGTTAATTTTATTTTACTATAAATAGAATGATCGGATCAGGTTAAGGCACACACTCTTACGCACACTTTTTCTCTCCTGTTGTAAACAATCACTACACACAAACACTTGTACTCGAATTACATTGTAACACCTAGTTGATCCGCATCATATCCTGCACTGTATCCTGATATTTGGAGTAATAGAAGAACAAGGCAGCTGCGATTGTCAGCTCTCGAGGTTTTGCGCCGGCGATCTAGATCGATCAAGGGCTTTCCTCGTACATCCTGTGTCGTCCTTTACATTTTCGCTCATTGTTTGATCATAGATACACCTCTATATCCTGAGCCGTATCCTAAAACTGTTTTTGCAAATAACTTAACTAGCATATTTTCAACACACATTTCTAGCACACTACCTCACTTAACTAATTTGATCACTTAATTGCTTCGGTAATTTTTGACCAAAACACGTACATGGTAACGAAGCAAGGAAGATTCTTCGCCATTATCATGAAGGTCCGTACAGAGGACATCACAGAGCCACTAGTACCACTCGAAAGGTATTTGATTCAGGATTCTACAGGCCGATCATTTATAAAGACTCACAAAGTCTTATCAAGACATGTGATAGAGGTACCCATTTTTGTAATCATCAACTTGAAATTCTTTTGACAAGATATGGGGTCTATCATCGAATCTCGACCGTATATCATCCTCAAACAAACAGACAAGCCGAAGTGACTAATCGTGGTTTAAAAAGAATACTTGAGAAAACCGTAGGATTAAATAGAAAAGAATGGCCCGATAAATTAGACGACGCTTTATGGGCTTTTTGAACCGCTTTTAAAACATCAATAGGTACCACCCCATATAAGTTTGTCTATGGAAAAAGTTGTCATTTGCCAGTAGAGATAGCACATAGGGCTTACTGGGCATTAAAAACGTAAACTTAGACCATGAAACCGCCGAAAAAAAAACAACTTTATCAATTAAAAAAACTAGACGAATTAAGAAATCAAGCATACTCTAAATCCGACATTTATAAGGAACGTATGAAGAACTTACATGAGAAATATATTAAGCCTAATAAGTTTCGAGAAGGAGATCAAGTGCTATTGTTTAATTCACGACTTCGATTATTTCCTGGAGAATTAAAGTCTAGGTGGTCGGGACTTCCGTCACCCATGTCTTTCCACAAGGTGCAATCGAGATTAAATCTCAAAATGGCGTTCCATTCAAAGTCAACGGATAATGGCTTAAGCTCTACCAAGGATTCATTGAGGATGATGAGGAAGAGATTTCGCTACAAGCAAGGGAGGTATGATTAAACAAAGGTTTGTGTATATATGTAAATTAACGTCATGTCTTGTAGGTAGTGGACATCGGGAAAGCTTCAAAAATAGGTAAGATAACTAAACTGCTTTCAGGAAAACATGTCACTCACACGTACACTATAAAAAAATATAGATTTTTAGCTGCCCACGGGGCCGTGGCCACTGACCACGGGGTCATGGTCGGTGTGTAGACGAATATAAACCCTTCTCTTCTTCTTCTTCTTCTTCTTCTTCTTCTTCTTCTCATTTCTTCATTTCACCACGGCCCGTTTCCCCGAAAAAGCTCTGGTTCCTCTGCAACTCTCTGCCATTTTTCACGTCTGCAAGGTATGATTCTAACATCTTCTTTAGTTAGTTTAACGATTTACATGTAGAATAACACAAAAAATTTAGGGGAAAAATCTAAGGTTCTTGAACTAGAACCAAACCAAATCCCAAATTTTTGACTAGATCTAGTAATAGTAGTTTACATTCATGTTATAGGAAGTAAATCAAACATTATTGTTCATAGAATCACCCGATTTCAAGTATAAACCATGAACCCTTGTTTTTGAACCAAAAAGTTAAAATTGATAGGGTTAACAGTTTGTTTTTGGAAAAACAGCACTAGGGGTTTCATTCTCGGGGGAAACCGCTCCTACTCAACCAAAAAGTTGGAGTAACAGTGATCTGACCACGGGGCATGGTCAGCGAACACGGGGCGTGGCCAGGGTTGATGGCTGAGCACGATGCGTGGCTAGTGACCACGGGGACGTGTCCAGCTTCCAGTTTTCAATTTCTCCCGAAACTTAATTATAACGCACTGATTGTTGCTGTGGTTCTCTTTTGCAGCAATGGCCAATAAGTTTCTAAAGTTCAAACCATCGGAATTTGAGTACCAAACCCGATACGACATCCTCCAAACAAGGGTTGAAGAGGCACCAAGACAAACATGCTATGACACTCTTGAAGCTGTGGCACAACGAGGCCGATAAGATATGCTAGTCACGGGAGCAGCTCTTGATACCAAGCGCCATTCCGTCTACGAGTATAACATGGAATTCTATAGCACCTTCAAGTTCAAGGCCAAGGCAGACCCATTTGACTCAGATGGGGTTGAGTTCAGATGCGCTGGGGAGCTATTTTCCATCTCCATTGTCCAATTCGGTGTGAATGTGGGCTTATACACTGAGGAAGAGTCGGTTGAAGAAGAATTCACAGGTGGTCTCCATGAAATTCCGACTAACATGCGCCAAACTGCATGTGCTCAACTTAGAGAAGGGCCATACGATCCAAGCATCACCAAAAGCTCCCAGTTGCGGGATCCCCTTTACCGCTACATCCAACGGGTCCTAAGCAACTCCCTCTGTCAATGACGTGACAATCCGGGGGTGGTAAACCTCCATGATCTCACTTGCCTCTATTGCATCCAAAACTTCCAACCTCTTGAAGTCACATACTTACTCCTCAAGAACATGCACCTCAACCAATTGGCCTCTCCTCCAACACCGATATTTTTCGAGGGATGGATCTACCGTCTATTAAAAAACTATGTCCATCGCGTCCCAAAATCATTCCATCAAGGTGCGAGGCCAGGGAAGGTAGATCTATCCTAATGCCATGCCATGGGACTCATCCAAGAGATGGATGACGGGTCCGTCTGCTTCCGAAACGCCCGAGGAAATACATGTGGCCAGGAAGAAGTCCTAGCCCTCCAAGACAACCCAAACCGTCCTCCCCCACAACACCAAAGCTACCACCCGGGCTCCTCCTCTCAAGGAGGCGGGTTTCCCAACTTTCAAAGTTTAACTTATCTTTTGCAGGAAAACCTTCTTTGTACCTGGAACACGTACAAAATGGCTAGCAACACCAACACCAGGATTGGAGCGGTGGAACGTTCCGTCGCTTCTATGCAAGATGATATCACATACATCCGAGGGCACATGGTGTATCGGGATGAGGAGGGCGATGAGGATGAGGACATGGATTGAGTGGAGGCAATGGAGGTGGTGTGGTAGGCGAAGGATGCAGTTTTCAGGTTAACCCTCTTTACTCTTTGAACAATTTGCTGGCCTGCGTGCCATGGTCGAACAATTTACTTTATAGACATTTTTATTTTCTGTATTTTTCTTTAGTTTTATGATGGTGATGACGATGGATTTAAAACACTCGTAAGTTAGGATGTGGGTATTGTATTATGCTTTGTGTGGTGTATAGCAAAACAGGTACACATGAGGCTTGAATAAACTAAGCATTAGTGCCATCTAAGCCCGGAAATCAGAAACGAAAGCCAAAAGCCTGAAATTCAACAATTGTAGACTGCCACCATGGGGCCGTGATCATTGACCACGCCCCCGTGGCCAACCCCCTAACCGGCTGTAACACCTCGTAAAAATCACGTCCAATAATGTGTTGGCACGTGTACAAAACCCTAATAAGGTCAATCCTTGACTATGAAGGACTAATTTTGCAAAAAATCAAAAATTTTGATCATGGAAGGACTGGAAGTGTTAACATGCTTAACATAAGCCTCTGAATAACGTTACACGGTAATCATTTTCACAAATGAGCCACTTGTTAATCGAGTGTAGCCGTTTGCGTAATTAATTGAAAGTTTGCGCGATGAAGGGTTAAAAGCGTCAACATGTTAATTCCTACCTCTGAGTGACCTTTTAACAAACTGGGAGCTTCATGACATTTGATTATACTCTCGGGAATGGCAATTATTGGCCGTCTAAGGCTTTTATGCCTTTAAGTGACGTTACGCGCAACTTTGCAAGTTTAAGGGGTTAAAAGTGTCAATATGTTTAATTATACCTCTGAATGACCATTCTACAAACCTGAAGCATCGTGATGTTTAATAATACTCTCAAGAATGCCTAATATGGATTAGATAAGGCTTCGATGCTATTAAACGATGATATGCGCAAGTTTGTGCATTAGAGGGACTATTTGCGTCAAACTGCAAAAGTTTGCCAATTCGTTTGATATCGAACCTTCCGGAATATGATCATAAGTTAAGCATGCCCTAAATATCCTTTACATAGCTTAGAAATAGGCTTAGAGGTGTTTGGTGCGCAAAAATAAACTTATTTGATCAACAGGGACTAAAAGAGTAAAAAAGCGCATAAGTTTGCATTTTCGCGCATATCTTACGTTCTGAATATATCAGGACATTCAAAAATTTATGTAATCACTAAAATATTTTATTTTAGTGTTTGGCTTGATAAAATTTCATTCGTCGAGTAATTTGGATCGTTTTTCGCGTCCGTTCGTGTTTCGTCGTAATTAGCCGAACAACGTGATCGTATGACCAAACGAACCGACATCCGACATATTTTTGAGCATGTTTCATGTTCCCCATGTTTAGGCATCATTGTAGAGCCTTGAAAATGGCTTAACGGGCCTTAAAAGTGTCAGAAATGGCTTTTAACATGTGTAGGGACTGATTATGTACATTCTGCCAAACTTTTGATCTGGGCCGGAAGCTAGGCGGGCCGCGTAAGCCACCTGGGCTTCCTACGCGGGCCACGAAGACTGCACAACATCAGAATTCTTGTTTTGTTGCTGGGTTTTGCCAAATCTGGTTTCCATACACTCAAAACTCAATCTAGGGGCTTGCTACCTGTTTTATAAAACCATTTTACACATGTTATAATCTTGTTAACCCTCCCGACACTTGTCACGATCCTATGCAATCCCGAAAACTATAAATAGAGCCTTGTTCATTCATTTCATTTCACCCATTTCTTGAAGTTCTTGCTCTCTAACTCAAAACTGAGGATCCTGATCATTAGGGAACCTCCTTTTAAGTTCTTTTAAGTCCTTTGGACCCTTTGTAAGTGCTCTCTTATGGCTAGTTATTTTTATTTGGCTTAAAAGCTGAAAAGTCAAGCGTTCGCGATAAACGCTTTGACTTTTAAACCGTCGAGCCATTGTTTGCAACAAACATGGCTACGTGATCGTAATTAGGTAGGTATTAAACCCTCAAAAGGGCACCTCCTAATTACCACGTTTGCTTAGTTAATTGTCGGGTCAAAGTAATTAAAATAAAAAGTCAACGAGTCGGTTTTTAAATAAAATACATAGCTAATGATGTAAAGGCAATAAAATCAGTTTTGTCACTTTAATAACTTGGTAAATATTAATTGAACATGTCTAGGCATGTTCAACCCGACAATTCTAAGTTTAGGATCGGTTCGGAACCGAAAGTCGCAAAAGTTGACTTTTGCTTTGACTTTCAGTTCTGACCCGATTTATCTTAGTTTAGATATGCCTTAGGGTTCCTTTAGGACCATGTTATAGGTTAGTATAATCCTTTGAGGTTATACAACTTGGTTCCTTAGAAATCCTAGTTCATTGCAGGTTTCCGTTAAATGCCTAAAAGTTGACCATTATGCCCTTTTGATATTAAAACAAGATTTTTGAAAATGTGAGAGGACAAAAACCTTTATTACTGATTTATAAACACGTCCTAAAAATTTGACATCAGTTTGAGGTCTAAATTAAGAGTTATGCTCAATATCGTAAATTGAAAGCTTTTTATTAATTAAACGGCATTTTCGGCATAAAGCCTATTTAAACCCAAATTTTGACATCAAATCTTTTACCTACCAATGTAATATAATATTTTGAGATTTTTGGAAATTTTTATTAAATTTTAAAATGATCATAACATAGAGTTCTCGCAAAGGCTCGGTAATTGACGATAACGCCCTTTTTGCTAAAAAAAATGAGTTTTATACATCCTTTACATGCCAAAATTTTTTCTACTGATTTTATATATTAAATAAGTTATTTTAAATAGTAAACGTTGATCAAAATCTCAGATTCTCTTAATTAACCCGAATATTGTCAAATACCGACTTTTATGCGATTTAGGCGCATATTATGGTTTAAAACCATATTAGGCACCTAAAGCTTGATACCTACTGATGTTATGAATAAGTTTTTTATACTTTAACAGTAAATAAAATTGTTTTGAACTCAGATTTCCAAAATTAACCCTTTAAGCATATGTGAAATGACCAAAATGCCCCTACGGTGCATAGTTTGGCCATGAATGGTAAATTTTACATATGTGAGATATCTTACTGATATAACTTGATAAAATAAATATTTTTACTGATTATTTAGACCAGAAACTCAGATTATTATCTAACCTCTTTTATAAACATTAAAATGACCAAAATACCCCTACGGGGCATAAATTGGTTTTAAATTCGTTTTGGGCATAATGGAAGGTATCCTACTGGTATCACAACATATTTATGGCATATTAACTTGTGAAACATGTTCATGACTCATTTGGTTACCCGTTGTGCATCTTACACGTTCGGTATGGTTTACGTAACTAGCTTACATGAATTAACCAAAACAGGTCAAACCTTATAATTTTCACTTCAAAATTAAGAATGTGTTTAGTTTACCCATATTATACAGGTCTCCATACTTATCGGGTCTAAATCACATTCTAATCCGGTCTTCGCTTAATCTTGCATTTTAAACCGTAGACCTTTCCTTAAAACTAACCGGTCTAAGTTACAACTTAAATAAGACCCGTTAGGAATCTAATAGGTTAATAAAACCTTCGTTCCAGATTGAGAGCCCTAGTAGAGGTACTTGTGCTTGCTGATTTGAATATACGGCTGAGAATTATATTACATTTTAGCTCAGGTAAATACTTTTAACTTATTTTCCGTTATACGGGCTTGGGATACGGTATTATAAATAACATTGGGGTTAATGACCGTGTCCTGGATATCCTTGGCTCATTTAAAAAGTGTAAATGGCCACAACTTAAGCACAAGGTGTAGGTATAACACCTCCTGTTGCGTATGTAAAAGATATACTCACTCGTGAGGTAACTTCTTGTGAGTTATATTTATGGTGTGTCGATTAATCTTGATCGGTTTGTTTAATCACCGGCCCTAAATGTTGGACAAACATGTAAATCTGATACACGATTGTTATTAAAATAATTGTCCCAAGTTATAAAAGAATATTTTGTGCCTTGTGCATTTAAATCAATTTTCTTAAATGTTTTCAAAAGAGTCAGTTAATTGTATTTACCAGTGTAAACTGACGTATTTTCCAAAAAGGTTAAGTGACAGGTACTATACGTAAATTGGCTGGGAGCTCAGGGCGTTAATAAG
Organism: Helianthus tuberosus; assembly: GCA_030545235.1. Classification (NCBI taxonomy): domain Eukaryota; kingdom Viridiplantae; phylum Streptophyta; class Magnoliopsida; order Asterales; family Asteraceae; genus Helianthus; species Helianthus tuberosus. The sequence continues at coordinate 21,413 of JARYGA010036095.1, forward strand.
GAATCTTGCAAGTTCTAAACGTCTAATTTCTGTTGAACAGAGTTTATATTTCTGTTTTAAGATCCGCCTGTGGATCCTCTTACATTCCGTTTGTAATACTTATGTTACTTTCACTCGGTTTGTAATATATTTTACTTTAGACTTCCGCTGTGCATTGAACTGTGATTATTTGACTATGATGATATCAACTACGCCACGATACTCCCCACCAGGCCCACCGGTAATACGGGGAATATCTGGGTGTGACAGGTTGGTATCAGAGCCAACATTGAGTGAATTAAACACTAGCCTTTTGTGTTTAATCTCAATGACACAGTAGCACATTCCTTGACTTCCGAGTCTAGACATGAACTAGGAATGATCTCATCCCTGTTATATGTATACATTGTTTTCGATACTTATGCATCTCAGGATCGTGTCGCCGAGCGAAGCTGCTATTGATGGAAGCTCTCCAGATCCGAAGTATAAGAATGCTAAGCTTCTTACTACAGCTCGAATTAGCATACGACCAGTGTGGAGAAAGGACCTTTTGAACCCATTAACCATATTTCAAATTTTGTACCCAAGACTTTTGAAACTTCAAGTGTGAAGCAAGCATCGGAGGAGTTCATACCAGTTGTCCCTGAAACTCCCGCTCCAAAAATAATACCTATGGATCCAAAAGACTCATATTTCTTACCTCCAAGTCTTGGAATCCCAAACTTGGATTATACCTATCCTAACTCTATTCATGATTTATATTATTCATTAGCCATAGAATCCTTGGATTCCACTTTTGCAAAGATGTTTAAATATAGAAGATTTTGACTACCCACAAGAACCTTCTGTACCCATACCGTACTCAGGGAACCAAGGAGAAAACTTTCAGAAATAGAATGAAGAAGGAACTTCCTTGTTATATTTCATTTCAATAGTAGTCCCTATAAGGACATATATATCTTTTAAGTCCCCGCGTGGGCAAATTTCTTTGAATAAGACCCGTTTAGGGCAATTATTGTATTTTTGAGGCTTTCTATGAAAAGTTTCCTATTTTACTTTGGTATTAAACAGTATACGTATGTATTACGTCCTAAATCTGAACGTCATTTCAATTTATGATTTCTCTGCCATTGTATATCAAAGAAAATCTTAGAGGTATAGCCTAGCATATATGTCATTTTCGACATAGCTAAGATGGTAAAGCCTTTTAAGATAATAGATCCTTGTTAACACCTAAGAACGTGTTAACATTCTTGACAAATGTGGTTCGAGAAAATCACAATAGTCATACTTATATTGGATTCTTCCAATCTCTTATCTAGCCTAGTGATTTAGAAATCATGGCACAAATCATCAGATAAGATGATCATATCATAAACATCCCTTAGTGATGAAATGCCTACGGGCTATATCTATTGTCCTAAAAGACAAAAGACAGTTGTAGTCCTTGACTCTCTGCCAAGAAAGGTAATGAACTATGTTCAAACCTTAATGCCTCGATCCTATAAGATCATGGCTTATATAAATTCAAAACTGTCCTCATGACAAGGCCTTTTGTGCCATTTCAATATCCCTAATAGTTTATAGCTGGATTAATTATAATGAAAATTTTAAAATAAACCTGATTATCAAATTAACCAAATATGGTCTATTTATACCATGGTTAATGAATCATCGATTATGATGATTCCAAAATAAAATCCTAAGCAAAATTATTGGCGATTGTTTTATAGAAAACAAGCTTCAGCATGTCTGAATCAGATGAAGTCAACAGTCATCCCAATATGAGGAATGACAATACAGGGATTAATGTAACGGCTGCAGAATTACAGAAGATGATAGATAAAGCTGTCACTCAAGCCATTGACAGGCAGTTCAAAGATTCAAGTGGTGCTCATAGTGGGACCCAATCTGTGCCTCACACAAAACCACCTTCTAAGATACATTCGTCTTATAAGAATGATTCTCATCATTCTTCAAATCAGAAAAGTGTTCCATCCAGACAAATTGTGCTTAGTCAGGAGCCACATGTTAAGACCTGCTCTTATAAATACTTTGTCTCTTGCAAACCAAGGGACTTCACTAGAGAAAAAGGAGCCATCGATTGTATAACATGGCTGGATGAGATGGACACAGTAGTAGACATCAGTGGTTGTGTAGAGCAGGATATTGTGAAGTTTGTTTCACAATCATTCAAAGGAGAAGCGTTGGCATGGTGGAGATAATTGATCCAAGCCACGGGGAAGATCCTACTTTATAACTTGTCTTGGGATCAATTTGTTGCGCTGATCAAGGAAAACTTTTGTCCCCAGCATGAGGTAGAAAATATAGAAACAGACTTCTTGACTTTGGTCATGAAGGATTTAGATTGTCAGGCATACGTGACGAGTTTCAACACCATGTCCCGCCTAGTTCCCTATTTAGTCACCCCTGAACCTAAACGCATAGCGCGTTTTATTGGAGGCCTAGCACCAGAAATTAAGGAAAATGTCAAGGCATCAAGGCCTACCACATATAGGTCCGTGGTGGACTTATCCTTATCTCTCACTTTAGATGCAATCAGGAATAAGTCTGTTAAGGCTTCTGGCGAGGGAAAAGGGAAAGAGAAGAGGAGAACTCTCATCAATCTAACAAGAAGAAGAAGGGAAGTTCGGAGCACAGGAAAGATTCCGAGTTTAGGAAAAACTTGAGTCAGTCCAATAACAGACCCAAATGTAGTAACTACAGAAAGCAACATTCTGGAAAATGTACGATTAACCCAAGTGCTAAACTGTGTGGAATTTGCAAGACCAAGGGTCACAAGACTTTAGATTGCAAGGAATTGAAGAACGCGACTTGTTACAACTGTAACAAGGAAGGGCACATCAAAACCAACTGCCCAAAACTTATAAAGAAGCCTGAAGAGGCCAAGAAAACAAACGCGTGAGTCTTCCAGATGAACACCCCTGAGGCAGTACAGAATTATAACATCATAACAGGTACCTTTCCTTATCAAGAGGTTTATGCAGAAATTTATTTGATTCTGGCGCAGATAAGTCTGTTATGGACAATAAATGTTGTAAACTGTGGTATCTGCCTGTTAGGACTCTAGGCATATAACGCAAGGTAAAATTGGCCGGCGATACTTTAGAGACTGCTTCAACAAATCTTGGATAGATATTTTATATCTACTAGGAATCACTCTTTTCTGATATCCCTATGGCAAGCTTTCAAGCTATCTAAATTCATCAATATAATAAAGACAGATGTGACATTTTGATCCCCTATAAAAAAGGTGATGGACTAGGTCCAAACCTTAAATGCCATTGATGGTCTTTTTATAGCATAGGCTAAGTATAATTGATATATATAACATTCATTAAGAATGTTCATACTATATTAGCATGTATGGTTTAATGATACCATGGTTAGTGATGCGTGTGAAGTGTCGTATATATTAGGTGTATATTTTAAGCCCTTTTAACACTTATTTTAGCCAAGTTTTAAATTTATAAAACACGATATTTTACTAACACTAAACACACATATGGGCAAGTGCACCCATCGTGAGCGTAGTATAGCGTTGGTAAGATACACCGGTCGTCCAAGGACACAAGAGCTTTTAGTACCGGTTTATCCTCAACGTCTAATCAAAATAAAAAGTTTTAGAAAAATGTTTTAAACTAAGAAAAGTAAAAACTAACTAAAATGCTGAAAATAAAAATAAAAATAAAAACAGATAGACAAGATGAATCACTTGGTTCCGACTCGTATCTAGTATAACCTTTGATTATTTCCGCACTTTTGCACATAATTAAGAGATTATCTTAGTTATTGTAGTAGGCCCCTCTTTTGAAGGTGACGTTACCCTCACCCCAGTAGTTTGAGTCAGCAAGGATACAATCCTAAAGGGGTGGATTATTGGAAGATAATGAATTAAGTTATTAATGCAGTATTGTGGTAGGCCCCGCTTTTGGCGGTGACGTTACCCTCGGCTAAGTAGTCTGAGTCAGCAGGGATACAGTCCTAAATAGCCGGGTTATGGTATTAATAGTAGTTAACTTATGAGGGGGTCAAAGAGTTTGGACCCCCGCCATCCAATACCGTGAAGCATTGAAGGAGGTCCTACTAAATTTGACCCAGGTCCATTGCAGGACCTCTAAACGCTGAACAATGGCAAGACCTTTACCAAACCGTTCCCTTAACCCCCGACCAGGTAGCCAACATACCTCCATATAGACCGTGGAGATATGAATGGTGAAAATCCTTTATTTTATATAGACAGTAAAATAATGCCAAGACACCACGGACAAACGATAAGGAAAGATCACCTTCAACATAAGTAACTAGTTATTAAAGTCATTAATACAAAACCAAATAAAAAGTGCAAAAGATTAGAAATAAAAAGTATTATACTAGACACTTTGTCTTCACCAAGTGATGTAAGAGACTTAGGCAAACATAGCCTTGATTGTCAAGAACTCTTACGATCAATCTTGGATCCCGAGACGACTCACACACTCTACGATGGACAATGGATGATGGTGGTGGATGATGGTGTTATGGTGGTGATGGGTGGTGGATGAAGTGTGAGAGAGGTGGTGTGCCAAGGGATGAGTTGAAATGAATCCAAGCACTCCTATTTATAGGCTGAACAGAGAGCTGGGCACGGCCCTGTGTCCGCTGGGCACGGCCCCGTGCCTGTCTGACACTCTCTCTCCTCATTAATTGTAATTCGCAATTACAATTAATGCGCCTGCTGTACTTTCGACACGCCCCCGTGTCCGCTGGACACGGCCCGTGGTGGGCAATAGAAGCTTCTATAGGTTTGTCTTTTCTGCTGCTTCTTGGGCACGGCCCCGTGCTGGCTGAGCACGGGGCGTGTTCAGCCTTCTGTCTTCTCTATTTTGCTTGGGAAGATGCCGTTGAGGGGTCGGGCAGTCCACTAGTGTTCCTTTCCTTGTATTTATGTTGGAATTAGCTGTCTTTTTGCTTCTTTTATGTTTTTGAGCTCATTTAATCCTGAAAATACAAAAGGAAGACAAAAACACTCTTTTTCCAATATTAGTACTTAAAAAGGGTTAGTTTTATGCCTTAATTGATGTAATTTATATGTTGCATTTTACACACATCAAATACCCCCACACTTGAACTTTTGCTTGTCCTCAAGCAAAACTCTTTAATATGTGGCTTACACTCCCAAATGGAATAGGTAGAAGAGAAGGTTTTTGGGCTTGTCGTAGAGTGTCGGGATATCCAAGATCTTTTTGGGTTTTACTTTTATTTATTTACAATCCTATTCGCAATGATTTATTTAGAACGTTTCATAGGAGAAATTACTTATTTGGGCATAACATGCCTTTTTAAAATTTCATTTATATACAAGTTCACATACCTCACGGGAGAAATCACTCACACTCGGCCGAAGGTGTATTTTTAGTGAATCACTCGAGAGCGGCATGGAACTTATTCCTACCATAAGCTTGCCAAGCAATCAATCCTCCTCCTTTTTAACTTTTATACCTTTGTAAATATCAAGAGGACTTTGTGGGTTAAGGGTTAGGCTTGGGTTAAAGGTAGGTGGTTGGGGTAGTGGTTAGTAGAAAAAAACGAAAAGCGTAACAAGTGTTGGTTTTCGTAAGATTTTCTATTTTTGTAATTCTTTATTTTGCTGAAGCTTTTATTCAAACAAAGTTATTTTTTTTTTTGATGAACTTGTTTGTTTATTTTTTGCTTCATCCTCAACAGATTTTTTTTTTTTGATCACCTTACGAAAAACCGAACTTGTTACTAAAACAAAGGGTTAAAATGAAAAAGGGTTTTGGTGGGTAAAAGGTTGTTGGGTTATGAAATGAAAAGGTTTAGGCTCAAAGGGGTTAACTAGGGGGATTTTTGGGTTGGTGGTAAAAGAAAAAGAAAAATAATGGTGTAGAAATAAAAAGGGTTAGTCCTAATGCCTCCATCACTTACTTACTCGGGTTTAAGTTGATAAGGACCGGGAATGTATCGTCATGGCAAGTTCTAGAGTTGTAAGAACCAAGCGGCTATTCACACAAGAAACGAAAAATGAGCATTTAGTCTAATGATATGTAATTGTATGCTCAATAAAGGCTCAAAACTCACTTTTGTGGGAATGGGTTTTTATGTGATCAAGTATATATAATCAAATTTTAACTAAGTTTGTCATGCCTTTTCATAATTTTCTTATGTTGGTTCTTTTTATCACTACGCTATCGGTTGTAAATTTGTAAAAATATAACCTTTTTGAGAACTTGAATTTCCCGAATTGAACCTAGACAAGTAAGAAAAATGAAATTTTTGAAAAAAATTTGGGGTGATTAGCGATTCCAATAGAGTTTTGTGTAAGGCTTGTGTTTAGGACTTGCAAAAAAATTCAAGGTTTTAGCATCCCCCCACACTTAAATTACACATTGTCCTCAATGTGTCCCAAAAATAAATTTTTAGGTTGATTAGATGTGTAAAACAGTGTAAAAAGCAAAAATTTTGTGTTGCTGGCAGCCTGGACACGACCCCGTGTTGAGTGGGCACGACCCCGTGTTCAGGTGCCAGTAACGAGAACTTACAGAAGGTGGACACGGGGGCGTGTTGGATGGGCACGGCCCCGTGTCTGACAAAAATCTGCAGGACAGTAACCAAACAGCAGGTCTGGGAGGTGAGCACGGGGGCGTGTTGGCTGGACACGTCCCCGTGTGGACAGTCTGAAAGCCTGAAAAACAGGTTTCTTCCCCCGTTTTTTCCATCCTGGTCCTATAAATGCTGAGGCTTAGCATTCCAAGCCTCGGTTTGTACCTGTTTCATCACTTAATACCACACCAAGCAATACAAACATCCTACATTACCATAGTTAATTGTTCCAAGCATAAAGTAAAAGAAAAAGAAAAATAAAATGCAGGAAATAGTTAGGAAAAGTAAATTGTCTAACACTTGGCACGCAGGCCACCAATTGTTCAAGATTAAAAAGGGACTTAAACCTGTGGGCTAGCCATCAACCTGGTCTTGCTCCTCCATACTCCCTACTCCCTACTCCATGTCTTCATAGCTATCATCACCTTCATCACCTTCATCCCCATGCCCCGCCATATACTCTCGGATGCTTCCGATATCGTCTTGTATATCATTGATGTTGCGTTCAATAGCTCCGACCCGTTGGTATGTGTTGTTGGCGAGGTTGTAGGTGTTCCTGGTACACATAAGGTTTTCCTGCATAAGATCATGTAAACTTTGAAAATTAGGAAAACCACCTCCTTGTGAGGAGGATTGACCCGGATCGCCATGGGGTTGATATTGGTAGTGGGGAGGTGGTGCGTGAAGAACTAGGGCCTCCTGCGGGTTCCATGCATAACCTTGCATCCTTTGGAAGCTTACCGTTCCGTCTTCCGCCTCATAAAGTAAGTTCATGGCTCGGCAAATGTGATAATCAACTCGTCCCGACCATGGGCTTCTTTCAAAGGACCTTGGAATTCGCGTGTAATGCTTGAAAAGACGGTACACCCATCCTCCGAAGAAGATAGGCGTTGGAGCGCGAGCAAGGCGGTTGAGATGCATGTTTCTTAATAGGAGATACGGAACATCGAGAGGCTTCCGGTTGTGGATACAGTGGAGGACAACCAAATCTTTCAACCCTACAACGCCGCTACTATCGTGACGTTGGTTTAGAGAGTAGGTGAGGATCCTGTGAATGTAGCGATAGAGCGGATCCCTTAGCTTTGTACTATTGGTGCTACGAGGGTTGTAGATTCCTTCACCGATTTGAGCCCATGCGGCTTGTCTTTCATCTTCATCCAAGTCTCGTAATCCCCCGGTATTTTCTTCGTTTCCCGATTCCTCTTCTTGGTATAGCCCTATTATGGCTCCAAACTGTGCCATAGAGATCGAGTACATTGTCCCTCCACACCGAAATACAACCCCTTCATTGTCGAATGGGTCACACCTTGAAGTGAAGTTAAAGGTACTGTAGAACTCCATGGTGCATTGATGCACCGACCGAAGCCTAGTGTTTAATGCAACAGCTAATGGTCCCGTAACGATGTTGTTGAATCGGTCCAGCTGGTTTACCAAGGTTAACAGGTCCGTGCAAGCTCTCCTAGGGTACTCCTCGGGTCTTGTTTGAAGTATCTCATACCTTGCTCTTGCATCGAGCTCATTTGCATTGAACCTTGTGAACTTTGCCATCTGAAAGAATACACCAAGAGTTAGCACGAAACAGAAATGTTTTCGGATAAAACTGCAAATAGCGGGCTGGACACGACCCCGTGCCCAGCGGACACGGCCCTGTGTCCAGGGTTCTGTTACTCAAAAATCCCATTTTTCGACCCGGTTTCGAAAATTTGAAAATTTTTGGTCCAATAGGTGCGGTTTCCCCCGAAAATGAAACCCTAAGTTCCGTTTTCCCAAAATATCCCGTTTACCCTATCAATTTTATCTTTTTCGGTTCAAGAACAAGGGTTTGGGGTTTTTGCGAGAAATCGGTTGAATCTATGAACAATACAAGTGTATTTACTTTCCTTAACACTAATCTAACTAAATGCAAACAGATTTAGGCAAAAATTTGAGGTTCGATCCGGATGAACTTCAAGAACCCTAGATTTTTCCCCAAATTTGTGGTGTTTTAACTACATGCAAGAAACTAATCTAACTACTAAGAGTGATAGAATCATACCTTGACGTTGTTAGATCGATAGGAGACGTCGAAATTTCGTGAAAAATCGCCTGGAACCAGAGTTTTTGTGGGGAAACGGGGCGTGTGGAATGAAGAAACTGTTTTGAAAAAGGGGTTTTATCCCGTCTGCAGCGCGAACACGGCCCCGTGTCCAGCGGACACGGCCTCGTGCCGAGCAGTTTTTTTTTTTTTTTTTAGTGCGCGTGTGAGTGCCCCTTTTTCCCATAAGCTATGGTTAGAAAACTTACCGCTTTATTTTGTCGTCTCAATCGTTCGTAACTTACCAGGCATGATGTTTTTATTCTTCCACTGTTTGAAGCGAGATTTCTTCCTCCTCATCCTCAATGAATCCTTGATAGAGTTTCAGCCGTTGGCCATTGACTTTAAATGGTGGCCCATTTCGAGATTTAATTTCTACTGCACCGTGTGGAAAAATATGGGTGATGGAAAAAGGTCCTGACCACCTAGACTTTAATTTACCAGGAAACAATCGAAGTCGTGAATTAAACAAAAGAACTAGATCCCCTACCCGAAATTCATTAGGTTTAATATGTTTGTCATGCAAATTTTTCATTCTTTCCTTATAAATTTCAGAGTTTGAGTATGCATAATTCCTAAGCTCGTCTAATTCATTTAATTGACAAAATCGATTTTTACCAGCAAATTCTAAATCTAAGTTTACATTTTTGATTGCCCAGTAGGCTTTGTGTGCAATTTCTACTGGCAAATGACAACTTTTACCATAAACTAGCTTATATGGGGTTGTACCTATTGTTGTTTTATAAGCAGTTCGAAAAGCCCATAAAGCATCGTCTAATTTATCAGCCCATTCCTTTTTATTTAACCCTACGGTTTTTTCGAGTATTCGTTTTAAACCTCTATTAGTCACTTCGGCTTGCCCGTTTGTTTGAGGATGATACGCTGTTGAGACCCGGTGATAGACCCCATATCTTGTTAAAATTTTTTCAAGTTGATGGTTGCAAAAATGGGTACCTCTAACACTTATTAAAGCTTTAGGCGTGCCAAAACGAGAGAATAATTTTTTTAGAAATTTTACCACGACTCTTCCATCATTTGTTGGAAGTGCCTCGGCCTCGGCCCATTTAGACAAGTAATCTACTGCCACAAGTATATATTTGTTTCCTTTCGATGGTGGGAAAGGTCCCATAAAGTCGAGTCCCCACACATCAAAAATTTCACAAACAAGAATGCCATTTTGTGGCATTTCGTTTTTGGAAGAAATATTACCTGTTCTTTGGCAAGCATCACATGTTTTTACAAGACTTTGGGCGTCTTTGTAAATGGTTGGCCAATAAAATCCTGAATCAAATACCTTTCGTGCGGTACTAGCAGCACCATGATGTCCTCCGTATGGACCTTCATGACAATGGCGGAGAATTCTTCGTGCTTCACTACCATGTACGCATCGTCTGACGAGTTGATCGGCACACATTTTGAAAAGATATGGATCTTCCCAAAAGTAGTGTTTCACATTGGCAAATAATTTTTTTCTTTGATGATGTGGCCATCCTTTTGCGACTATACCGCTAGCTAGGTAGTTAGCATAGTCGGCGTACCATGGTTCTTTCTTGTATTCCACCATTTCCAGGGACTCAGTTGGAAATTTTTCGTTGATTTGCTCGTCCCTGGTTGCCTCCAAAGCTGGGTCTTCTAAGCGCGAAAGATGATCTGCAGCGGTATTTTCTGCTCCTCTTTTGTCCTTGATTTCAATGTCAAATTCTTGGAGGAGTAGAATCCACCTAATCAAACGTGGCTTTGCGTCTTGCTTCTTGAAGAGATATCGAATGGCTGCATGGTCTGTATAGACTATAGTTTTAGAAAGAACAAGATAAGAACGAAATTTATCAAAGGCAAATACCACAGCTAGTAACTCTTTTTCAGTTGTTGTGTAATTTTCTTGTGCATCATTAAGTGTTTTACTAGCATAATAGATTGGGTGGAAATGCTTTTCTTTTCTTTGTCCCAAGACAGCTCCAACTGCAAAGTCACTAGCATCACACATGATTTCGAAAGGAAATTTCCAATCAGGCGCTATCATGATAGGTGCATTGACTAGCATTTCCTTTAGGGTTAGAAATGCTTGATTGCAATCCTTGTCAAAGATGAAAGGAGCATCTTTTTCAAGTAATTTCGTTAGAGGCCTTGAGATTTTTGAAAAGTCCTTGATAAACCGCCTATAAAATCCGGCATGCCCTAAGAAACTTCTGATAGCTCGTACAGAGGATGGAGGTGGTAATCTAGAAATGGTATCTATTTTGGCTCGATCTACCTCCATTCCTTCGCTTGAGATTTTGTGACCGAGTACTATTCCCTCCATTACCATGAAATGGCATTTTTCCCAATTAAGGGCGAGGTTAGTTTCCTCACATCGGGATAGCATTCGTTCAAGATTATCGAAGCATTGGTCATATGAATCCCCAAAGATAGAAAAGTCGTCCATAAAGACTTCTATTGTCTTTTCTATCATGTCATGGAAAATGGCTACCATGCAACGTTGGAATGTTGCTGGGGCATTGCATAGACCAAACGGCATGCGTCGATAAGCAAAAGTTCCATAGGGGCATGTGAAAGTTGTCTTTTCTTGGTCTTCGGGTGCTATCGGGATTTGAAAGTAACCTGAAAAACCATCCAAGAAACAGTAAAATTTATGACCGGATAATCTTTCTAACATTTGATCAATGAAGGGTAAAGGAAAGTGATCCTTTCTTGTTGCTTCATTTAATCGTCTATAATCTATACATACCCTCCATCCTGTGACGGTTCTCGTTGGTATTAGTTCATTCTTTTCATTAGTTATTACCGTCATACCTCCTTTCTTTGGAACTACTTGGACGGGACTTACCCAAGGACTATCTGAGATAGGATAGATAAGTCCGGCGTCAAGTAGCTTGATGACTTCGTTTTTAACCACTTCTTGAACATTTGGATTTACTCGACGTTGTGGTTGTATGACCGATTTGTAGTCATCATTTATCAAAATTTTGTGTGTGCACATAGAAGGACTAATTCCTTTTATGTCTACAAGTTTCCAAGCTATTGCATTTTTGTGTTTTTTCAAAAGATTAATTAATTTTTCTTTTTCTAAGTTATCTAATTTAGACGAAATAATTACAGGTAACTTCCCATCTTTGTCTAAAAAAGCATATTCCAAACCTTTTGGAAGTTCTTTGAGCTCAAGTGGTGGGTCTTTAGGAGACTCCTTATTGGGTTGCTCATTTCGACCAAGAACCTTAAAAGTTTGTTCTATGGCGACCTCTTCTTCAACAAAGTGGTCAATCTCTTCACTTGTATCGGGTGGTTCATCTTCATCTTCAATTAGGGGGTCATTATTGCCGAATGGATATTTCATTGATCGTTCGAGGTCGACACTTCTTTTAAATGCCCCTAATTGAAGAGGTAGATTGTTGAACTTCCGGTTTTTCAAAGCTTCGTGGGTTTTTACAAATGGTCATCCCAACACTAGAGGAGCGTCATCGAGGATGACAAAGTCGGTTGGGATTACCATTTGATTTGTTTGAACTAAGACATCTTCAACTATACCGAGAGATTTTATTACTTTCCGATTGGATAGAAAAATGGGTATTTGAAGTGGAGAAAAATCACTAATACTTAATTTTTCGAAAATGTAGTTAGGCATTATGTTAACACAAAGATCTTTATCGATGGTGACATTACTAATAAACGAATTTTGAAAGAAACATGGAACCGGTGTAATGTTAATTTCAAATGGGTCTTCTTTTATTAGTGTAGTTTGATCATTAGTTAACCTAACACTTACCATTTCGTCAATTTTAGCGTTAGTATTTAACTCTTTTAAAAACTTAGCATGAGTGGGTACTAAACAATGATTTTCAAAAGAAGGTGACAAGAGATTAATTTTTTCAAAATTAGACCCTTCTTGAATTTTAACGTTGTCGGACTCACCTTTTTCGTTGTTTAACTCATGTGTCTGTTTTTCACTTATTTGTTCTTCCATTTTTACATTTTCAGTTATCTCTTCCTTTTTTAATTCTTCTCTTGCGCGGGACTCCTCTTCCCTTGCGCGAGCCTCTTTTATACATCGATCGATAACTCTAATGTGTTCTAATATCCTATCGGTCACTTCGGTTATAGAAAAAGAATCGTTATTTTCTAAGCTTGAATCCGGTTGTTCGACCCTTTGTTCCTCATAATACTCATATGAAGTAGATGGTTCACACCATTGTTCTTCATTGTAAGCATATGATGGATAAGGTTCATAATTTTGTTCTTCATAATACTCATATGAGGTGGGTTGTTCACGCCATGGTTCCTCATAGTAAGCATACGAAGATGGTGGCTCATATCTTGGTTCCTCAAAGTATGAGTAAGAAGGCTCATACCTTGGTTCATCAAAATATGAGTATGAGGGAGGAGGTTCATACCTTTGGTCTTCATAGGATGTGTATGAAGTTGATGGTTCGTACCTGGGCTCCTCATAGTAGGTGTATGAATTGGATGGTTGATATGAGCGATTATTTTGAACCGATCGTGAGTTACGACAATTAGTGCAATAATTACCCCTATAATCATCCTCCTCATAGGTGTAGTTGTAACCTCCTGAGTATTGATCCATAAGAATCACTCAGCAGACCACAACCAAGTCTCGAGATCAGAAAACAAAAATAAAAACGGAAACAGAGGCTGGACACGGCCCCGTGTTCAGTGAGCACGGCCCCGTGTTCAGGATCTGTATCTGGGCGTTTTAATTAAATTTACTGATTTCGTTGAGCACGAGGCGTGTTCAGTGAGCACGGCCCGTGTTCAAGTTACTGTTACTGGGTGTTTTTATGAAGATGTGCAGCACGGCCCCGTGTTCAGTGAACACGGCCCCGTGTACAGGCTACTGTAAATGCAAATCTAAACTAAAATGCAGAAAAATGTGCGCGCTTTTAAAAAGGTTTTGAAAAACTGATTAGGCCGTCGATTTTAAGCTTTCTTAAAATCCTTGTGTCCCCGGCAACGGCGCCAAAAACTTGATGCGTGTGAAGTGTCGTATATATTAGGTGTATATTTTAAGCCCTTTTAACACTTATTTTAGCCAAGTTTTAAATTTATAAAACACGATATTTTACTAACACTAAACACACATATGGGCAAGTGCACCCATCGTGAGCGTAGTATAGCGTTGGTAAGATACCGAGGTCGTCCAAGGACACAAGAGCTTTTAGTACCGGTTTATCCTCAACGTCTAATCAAAATAAAAAGTTTTAGAAAAATGTTTTAAACTAAGAAAAGTAAAAACTAACTAAAATGCTGAAAATAAAAATAAAAATAAAAACAGATAGACAAGATGAATCACTTGGTTCCGACTCGTATCTAGTATAACCTTTGATTATTTCCGCACTTTTGCACATAATTAAGAGATTATCTTAGTTATTGTAGTAGGCCCCTCTTTTGAAGGTGACGTTACCCTCACCCCAGTAGTTTGAGTCAGCAAGGATACAATCCTAAAGGGGTGGATTATTGGAAGATAATGAATTAAGTTATTAATGCAGTATTGTGGTAGGCCCCGCTTTTGGCGGTGACGTTACCCTCGGCTAAGTAGTCTGAGTCAGCAGGGATACAGTCCTAAATAGCCGGGTTATAGTATTAATAGTAGTTAACTTATGAGGGGGTCAAAGAGTTTGGACCCCCGCCATCCAATACCGTGAAGCATTGAAGGAGGTCCTACTAAATTTGACCCAGGTCCATTGCAGGACCTCTAAACGCTGAACAATGGCAAGACCTTTACCAAACCGTTCCCTTAACCCCCGACCAGGTAGCCAACATACCTCCATATAGACCGTGGAGATATGAATGGTGAAAATCCTTTATTTTATATAGACAGTAAAATAATGCCAAGACACCACGGAAAAACGATAAGGAAAGATCACCTTCAACATAAGTAACTAGTTATTAAAGTCATTAATACAAAACCAAATAAAAAGTGCAAAAGATTAGAAATAAAAAGTATTATACTAGACACTTTGTCTTCACCAAGTGATGTAAGAGACTTAGGCAAACATGGCCTTGATTGTCAAGAACTCTTACGATCAATCTTGGATCCCGAGACGACTCACACACTCTACGATGGACAATGGATGATGGTGGTGGATGATGGTGTTATGGTGGTGATGGGTGGTGGATGAAGTGTGAGAGAGGTGGTGTGCCAAGGGATGAGTTGAAATGAATCCAAGCACTCCTATTTATAGGCTGAACAGAGAGCTGGGCACGGCCCCGTGCCTGTCTGACACTCTCTCTCCTCATTAATTGTAATTCGCAATTACAATTAATGCGCCTGCTGTACTTTCGACACGCCCCCGTGTCCGCTGGACACGGCCCGTGGTGGGCAATAGAAGCTTCTATAGGTTTGTCTTTTCTGCTGCTTCTTGGGCACGGCCCCGTGCTGGCTGAGCACGGGGCGTGTTCAGCCTTCTGTCTTCTCTATTTTGCTTGGGAAGATGCCGTTGAGGGGTCGGGCAGTCCAATAGTGTTCCTTTCCTTGTATTTATGTTGGAATTAGCTGTCTTTTTGCTTCTTTTGTGTTTTTAAGCTCATTTAATCCTGAAAATACAAAAGGAAGACAAAAACACTCTTTTTCCAATATTAGTACTTAAAAAGGGTTAGTTTTATGCCTTAATTGATGTAATTTATATGTTGCATTTTACACACATCAGTTAGTATATGTTAGGTCATCAGGATGATGAATAGCGGTTGTTGGATTGCAACTAAGTAATTGTTTCATTTGGTGTTAGGAACCAAGTCTCGAGTATGACAAACTCGGATAAGACAACCGTCAATCGCGCCATTGATGATGCGACACATGCTAATGATGCTACAATTGTGAACCTCAAAATTAACAAAGATGTTCTTCAAGCTATGATAGACGCAGTTGTTGGAAAAGTTGTGAGAAAGGCCGTGAAAAAGTTCAAAGAGCCCAATGCTACTTGCTCCAAATCCCATTTAAGAATACACTCCCTTACTCACAAGAAGGATCTTGTTCATACCTCGGATGCAAAGAATGAACTAAAAAGGAAAAGGGAGAAAGATAACTCCCATGCTTCTAAGGAAAAGGGTAAGCTTGAGTTCAATAAGAACAAACAAAAGTCCAACAAGAAGCCTGTATGCAAGACCTGCAAGAAGCGCCATCTAGGGAAGTGCAGGTTCGAATCAAAATCCCAATCGCAGCCTAGGGCTTGTGGGTTCTGCAAATCAAGGGAGCATAAAACGTTGGATTGCAAGGACATAAAGGATGCAGTCTGCTTCGACTGTAATGAGAAAGGCCACGTCAAGACTACATGCCCTAAATCTGTCAAAGGAAATGCGGCTAAGGATAGAAAGCCTAAGAATGAAAGCGCTTAAACTCTCCTGATGGATGACAGAGGTAGTTCATATCAATAATGACATCAGGTACATTCCCTATCATTTATCAGCAATATAAATGCTAAGAGTTCTGTTTGGATTCGGATACCAATAAATCCTTCATAAATTGTAAGTATAGCAAACTTTTAAAAATCCTCCACAAGAACCCTAGATATTAAGTGTAAGGTAAAACTTGCAGACGAAAATCATAGGTACCATTTCTTCTGTTCCTGTCAGAAATCTTCAGTCGTAAAATTCTAGAGTACCCTCTCTCCAGATGAAGTACATCAGCATATGTAGTTGATATCTCTTTGATCTCTATCGATTTCGAATACCAGACGGTATGACAAAATTGCCATATGAGGATTGGTGTATCTTAATATGTTCCATAGATTGCTTCCATGCCTGATCAGTATGGAGGTTTAATGCATGGAACCACAAAGATATTCCAATGGTCATATGGTACTAAAGTCAGCTAATGGTATTCAAAGAAGATATCCAGAATGGAAATGTCCAAATAAGTGTCACTAAATAAGGTATCTGTGGATTTGTAAAGTAAATGTGTCGCTTATCTGACACAAGAAATGATAGATGAACCGGAGCCTGAGATTTGGAAAATCTCAGTAATCTCCTTGTGTCTCGATTAACTTCTCCAAAGACTACCCTGTTTACCTCCTGAAAGGCAAGTAGAGTTAAGATTAACATCCCGCTTAGGGATGCAGTATCGTGAACTCTCTGTATGGATTAGTACTACCAATTATGGGAGAATCAAAACCCTAATTAAATGAATTCTAAGATAGAGGTTCATAAAGCCTAATTCAATATTCTGAGAGTTCGGTATTTTTTTTAATTAAGAAAGACGGTTCATTTTGCTTATGCATTGATTACCGCAATCCTATTTAGGCAACAATTAAGAATCGCCATCAGCTGCCCAGGATCGTCGATTTGTTCGACTAGATGTAAGGATTAGCTATTCCTTAAGACTGGTTTTAAGCAGTGGTTGGAATAACCATCTCACCTTAATTAAGCTTTTCTATAATAGTTGTTATATAAGTATCAAGGCTTCTCCTTTGGAGACCTTGTATAGATGGGATGTTAACCATCTGTTGTTAGACATAAGTTCGGTAAGTCCGAATTAGCAGGACCTGAAATTTACTTGGAAAACAAACGAATAAGATCATACGAATTCATAATCGTTTGAAAGTTTCCAGTAATCGGCGGAAAATCAAGGATTGATGAAAGTCGCAACCCTCTTAAGTCCTTAATAAGGAATAAGGTTCAATCGAAGGTATCGCCCTAAGAAGGGTGTGCTAAAAATTTAATACAATGGGCTAGTTAAGCTTTGGATATATAGGATCATTCGAGGAAATCAAATATATCTAAGATCAATAGCTTATAAGCTAAAACCTATTTAAGGAGCTTGGTGGAGCTTGCAATGTGTTCAATACTTGTGATTTAAAGATACGGCTAGACAATAGGTCAAGAGCATTGTCACATAATGATATACAAGTTAATAAAAACTTATAATTTGTGGTGAAATCCACATCGATTGAGGATCGACAAGATTTGAAGCTCCAAAAGGATACATGTACCTATTATAAAGAACATCTTGGGTGCCTGGAGGGGCCCCAGATATGCTGTGGAAGATTGAGTCCATTTTAAGACAGAAAGTACTTCCATCTTTTGAGCAAATCTCGAGGTCGAGATTTCTTTTAAGGGGGTGAGGATGTAACACCTCGTAAAAATCACGTCCAACAATGTGTTGACATGTGTACAAAACCCTAATAAGGTCAATCGTTGACTATGAAGGACTAATTTTGCGAAAAATCAAAAACTTTGATTATGGAAGGACTGGAAGTGTTAACATGCTTAACATAAGCCTCTGAATAACGTTACACGGTAATCATATTCACAAATGAGCCACTTGTTGATCGAGTGTAGCCGTTTGCGTAATTAATTGAAAGTTTGCGCGATGAAGAGTTAAAAGCGTCAACATGTTAATTCCTACGTCTAAGTGACCTTTTAACAAACCGGGAGATTCATGACATCTGATTATACTCTCAGGAATGGCAATTATTGGCCGTCTAAGGCTTTTATGCCTTTAAGTGACGTTACGTGCAACTTTGCAAGTTTAAGGGGTTAAAAGTGTCAATATGTTTAATTATACCTCTGAATGACCTTTCTACGAACCCGAAGCATCGTGATGTTTAACTCAAAACTGAGGATCCTGATCATTGGGGAACCTCCTTTTATGTTCTTTGCAGTCCTTTGGACCCTTTGTAAGTGCTCTCTTATGGCTACTTATTTTTATTTGGCTTAAAAGCCGAAAAGTCAAGCGTTCGCGATAAACGCTTTGACTTTTAAATGGTCGAGCCATTGTTTGCAACGAACATGGCTACGTGATCGTAATTAGGTAGGTATTAAACCCTCAAAAGGGCACCTCCTAATTACCACGTTTGCTTAGTTAATTATCGGGTCAAAGTAATTAAAATAAAAAGTCAACGAGTCGGTTTTTAAATAAAATACATAACTAATGATGTAAAGGCAATAAATCAGTTTTGTCACTTTAATAACATGGTAAATATTAATTGAACATGTCTAGGCATGTTCAACCCGACAATTCTAAGTTTAGGATCGGTTCGGAACCGAAAGTCGCAAAAGTTGACTTTTGCTTTGACTTTCAGTTCTGACCCGATTTAGCTTAGTTTAGATATGCCTTAGAGTTCCTTTAGGACCATGTTATAGGTTAGTATAATCCTCTGAGGTTATACAACTTGGTTCCTTAGAAATCCTAGTTCATTGCAGGTTTCCGTTAAATGCCTAAAAGTTGACCATTATGCCCTTTTGATATTAAAACGAGATTTTTGAAAATGTGAGAGGACAAAAACCTTTATTACTGATTTATAAACATGTCCTAAAAATTTGACATCAGTTTGAGGTCTAAATTAAGAGTTATGCTCAATATCGTAAATTGAAAGTTTTTTATTAATTAAACGGCATTTTCGGCATAAAGCCTATTTAAACCCAAATTTTGACATCAAATCTTTTACCTACTGATGTAATATAATATTTTGGGATTTTTGAAAATTTTTATTAAATTTTAAAATGATCATAACATAGAGTTCTCGCATAGGCTCGGTAATTGACGATAACGCCCTTTTTGCTAATAAAATGAGTTTTATACATCCTTTACATGCCAAACTTTTTTCTACTGATTTTATATATTAAATAAGTTATTTTAAATAGTAAAGGTTGATCAAAATCTCAGATTCTCTTAATTAACCCGAATATCGTCAAATACCGACTTTTATGCGATTTAGGCGCATATTATGGTTTAAAACCATATTAGGCACCTAAAGCTTGATACCTACTGATTTTATGAATAAGTTTTTATACTTTAACAGTAAATAAAATTGTTTTGAACTCAGATTTCCAAAATAAACACTTAAAGCATATGTGAAATGACCAAAATGCCCCTACGGTGCATAGTTTGACCATGAATGGTAAATTTCACATATGTGATATATCTTACTGATATAACTTGATAAAATAAATATTTTTACTGATTATTTAGACCAGAAACTCAGATTATTATCTAACCTCTTTTATAAACATTAAAATGACCAAAATACCCCTACGGGGCATAAATTGGTTTTAAATTCATTTTGGGAATAATGGAAGATATCCTACTGGTATCACAAGATATTTAAGGCATATTAACTTGTGAAATATGTTCATGACTCATTTCGTTACCTGTTGTGCGTCTTACGCGTTCGGTATGGTTTATGTAACTAGCTTACATGAATTAACCAAAACGGGTTAAACCTTATCATTTTCACTTCAAAATTCAGAATGTGTTTAGTTTACCCATATTATACAGGTCTCCATACTTGTCGGGTCTAAATCACATTCTAATCCGGTCTTCGCTTAATCTTGCGTTTTGAATCGTAGACCTTTCCTTAAAACTAACCGGTCTAAGTTACAACTTAAATAAGACCCGTTAGGAATCTAATAGGTTAATAAAACCTTCGTTCCAGATTGAGAGCCCCAGTAGAGGCACTTATGCTTGCTGATTTGAATATACGGCTGAGAATAATATTACATTTTAGCTCAGGTAAATACTTTTAACTTATTTTCCGTTATACGGGCTTGGGATACGGTATTATAAAAATACCGCTTGGTCGGGTGTAGAAACCTTTTAATCGGAGATGATTAAATTGCATAATCCCGTTTTAATCAGTATTGCTTGATAACAAATAACATTGGGGGTTAATGACCGTGTCCTGGATATCCTTGGCTCATTTAAAAAGTGTAAATGGCCACAACTTAAGCACAAGGTGTAGGCATAACACCTCCTATTGCGTATGTAAAAGATATACTCACTCGTGAGGTAACTTCTTGTGAGTTATATTTGTGGTGTGTCGATTAATCTTGATCGGTTTGTTTAATCACCGGCCCTAAATGTTGGACAAACATGTAAATCTGATACAAGATTGTTTATTAAAATAATTGTCCCAAGTTATAAAAGAATATTTTGTGCCTTGTGCATTTAAATCAATTTTCTTAAACGTTTTCAAAAGAGTCAGTTAATTGTATTTACCAGTGTAAACTGACGTATTTTCCAAAAAGGTTAAGTGACAGGTACTATACGTAAATTGGCTAGGAGCTCAGGGCGTTAATAAGGAATCTTGCAAGTTCTAAACGTCTAAATTCTGTTGAACAGAGTTTATATTTCTGTTTTAAGATCCGCCTGTGGATCCTCTTACATTCCGTTTGTAATACTTATGTTACTTTCACTCGGTTTGTAATATATTTTACTTTAGACTTCCGCTGTGCATTGAACTGTGATTACTTGACTATGATGATATCAACTACGCCACGATACTCCCCACCGGGCCCACCGGTAATACGTGGAATATCGGGGTGTGACGCCTGCTGTTTTGTCTGCAACCTACCCACCATGGGTCGTGGCCACCAGGCACGCCTCGTGGCCAAACTTCTGTAAGTGTCATTACTGGCACTCTGACCAAGGGGCCGTGCCCGGACAACACGTGCCCGTGGCCAGGTGCTCAGTAACACAAAAACTTGTTTTTAAACACACCTTTACACATTCGAATCAACCTAAAAACTTATTTTTGGACACATTGAGGACAATGTGTAATTTAAGTGTGGGGGGGGGGGGGGGGAGCTAAAACCTTGAATATTGCAAGTCCTAATAACAAGCCTTACACAAAACTCGTATTGGAACCGCTAATCACCCTAAATCTTTTCAAAAATTTTCATTTTTTTACTTGTGTTGGTTTAATTTGGGAATAACAAGTTCTAAAAAGGTTATGTTTTTACAAATTTACAACCGATAGCGTCATGATAAAAAGAACCAAGTAAGAAAATTATAAAAAAGCCATGACAAATCTTTTTAAAATTTGATTATATATACTAGTTCACACTATAAATCCATTCCCACAATAAGTGAGTTTTGAGCCTTTATTGAGCATACATACATACTTCTTTAAACTAAATGCTCATTTTCGTTTCTTGTGTGAATAGTCGTTTGGTTCTTACGACTCTAGAACTTGCCAAGACGATACATTCCCGGTCCTTACCAATTTAAACCCAAGTAAGTAAATGATGGAGGCATTAGGATTAACTTTTTCTTTCAAAACCATTGTTTTCCTTCTTTTTCTCCCCTACCTAAAATCTCCCTAGTTAACCCCTTTGAGCCTAAACCTATTCTTAAAAAAAAAAACCCGTAAAACAAACAACCATTACTCAACTAAACCTTTTTTCCTTTCAAACCCATTTGTTTTAGTAAAAGCTCGGTTATCTTGTGACATAAAAAATATAGAGAATTTTGCAATAACCAAACAAGTTCCTCAAAAATCTTGTTTGAATATGCTTAGTTTGAATAAATGTCACAAAAACAAAAAGTTTTACGACAACCGACGCTTTTACGCTTTTCGTCATTTGGCTAACTACTAACCCAAAAACCACCTACCCTTAGCCCAAAGTTCTCTTGATATTTACAAAGGTTTATAGTTAAAAAGGATGAGATTTGATCGCTTGGCAAGCATATGGTAGAAGTAAGTCCCATGCCGGAATCGAGTGGTTCACAAAAATACACCTTTGGCCGAGTGTTGAGTGATCTCCCATGAGGTATGTGAACTTCTATATAAATAAATAGAATTTTAAAGAGGCATGTTATGCCCAAATAAATAATTTTTCTTAACAAGTTGTTCTAAATAAATCATGATGAATAGGATTGTAAATAAAATAAAAACAAAATTAAATAAAGATCTTCGACTCCCGACACTCAAAATAAGCCACAAAACTTCTTCTCTACCTATTCCATTTGGGTGTAAGACACATTTAAAGAGTTTTGCTTGAGCACAAGCAAAGATTCAAGTGTGGGGGGTATTTGATGTGTACAAAATGCAACATATAAATTACATCAATAGAGGTATAAAACCAACATTTTTTTAGTACTAATATTGGAAAAGCACGCTTCTTTATTCCTTTGGAATTTACAGGACCAAATGAGCTTAAAAGAACAAAAGGAACAAATAAGCAGCAAAAAACCAACTTAAATACAAGAAGAAGGAATAACGTGACATGCCTGACCCCTCGACAGCATCTCCCAAGACAAAAACAAGAAACAAAAGCTGACCACAGGGCCGTGCCCAACCAGGCATGGGATGTGGTCAGACCTCATACAAAAAGACAAAGACTGCATAAGCTTCTACGCCCACCATGGGGCCGTGCGCAGCTTACCATGGGACGTGGTCAACTCTCCGATTTGCAGAATCTTGATAGTACAACAAAGAGTTGACCACGGGGCCGTGTCCAGAAGCCACGGGGTCATGTGGGGCCCTCTGCTGTCAGTTGCAATTAATGAAGGAAGAGAAGAAGCTGGCCATGGGCCATGCCCGATGGACACAGGGCCGTGGCCGGGGTACTGTTCTGACTATAAATAGGGGTGCTTGGTTCACTTCAAAGGCATCTCTTGGAAAACCACTTCTCTCCCACTTTGCCACCACTCCACCACCACTACAACACCAACACCCACCACCATGATCCATCTTCCATCTTTAGAGTGTGTAGTAGTCTTGGGATCCAAGATTGATAGTAAGAGTTCTTGTCAATCAAAGGCCATGCTTGGCTAATCTCTTACATCACTTGGTGAAGACAAGTCTTTAATGTATTACTTTTGATTTTTAATCTTTCGGCACTTTTTAATTGGGTATGTATTAATGACTTTAATAACTAGTTTCTTATGTTGAAAGTGAATTTTCTTTACCATTTCTTCATGATGTCATTGATTTTCTCATTCGTGTCTTCACGGTCTGTATAAAGTGCGTTAACTACTTAGAAGGGGGTTAGAAGGGTGGTTTGGTAAAGTTCATGTCTCGTTCAGTGTATAGATCCTACGAGGACTTGGTTCAAGCTTACTAGGACCAATGCCCCAAAGGTATTGGATGGCGGGGGTGCGAATAGCTTGAACCCCTCATATGTAAACTACTATTAAAACATTAAACCGGCTTCTTGGGATTGTATCCTTGCTGAATCAAACCACTTAGCCGAGGGTAACGTCACCTTCAAAAGAGGGGCCTACCACTTTTCGCATTAATAACTTATTTAATTATCTTTCAATATTCCGACCATTTAGGATTGTATCCCTGCTGACTCAAACCACTGGGTTGAGGGTAACGTCATCTTCAAAAGAGGGGCCTACTACTATAACTAAGATAATCTCTTAAAAAGTCCAAAAGTGCGAAAATCATCAAAGGGTACATTAAAGATGAGTTGGATCCAAGTGATTCTATCTTGTCTATTTGTTTTTCATTTTATTTATCTTTTAATTTTTAGATTTACTTTCATGTTTAAAAACTTTTATCAGAAATTTAGATCGATTAGACATTGACAATAAACCGGTATTAAAAGATCTTTTGTCCTTGGACGACCTCAGTATCTTACCAACACTATACTACGCTCGCGATGGGTGCACTTTCCCTAGTGTGCATTTAGTATTAGTACAATATCATGTTTTATAAATTTAAAACCTGACTAATGCGTAAAACGAACTTAAAATATTAATACGATCATATCACGCTCAATGCACACCAAGCTT
>JARYGA010036096.1:0-65233 GCA_030545235.1 Helianthus tuberosus
AGGTCAGAACTAGTAATGTCAGGTCAGAACTAGTAATGGATGTTTCTGTGTTTGCAGTGGACATGAGGATTCATGTTTCACTACGATCGATTGTGGTCTCCTTGGTTGTCAAGATGCGAGGCCGCCCTTTCCTACATTTCTAGTTTCCCCCTCAGCAGGAAATGGTTGTGTAGTGTAGTTGATTGTAATTATATATTAGGATCTTTTGGTATGCTTGATCAGGTATAATTGATTGTACAGGTTATGTTTGATTAGGATCTTTTGGTATGCTTGCTGTTAAGTTATATGCTACTGTTAATGTGTCTGTTAAGTTGCATTACAGGATACTAGAATTGTGTGTTTGTTCTTGAACATGTGTGTTTGGTTACTCTGGTAAGTTGCATTACAAGTTGCTGCTGTTAAGTTGCATTACAGCTTTGTACTGCTGTGTAATATGAGATTAAAGTGACTAAACAATTTTGAGTAACATGCCAAATACTGTAAAACGAACTAGTGCTTCTGATACAGAGTAGCCAAACACACAAGTTAATGTTGTCACCCAAATGCTTCTGATATAGATTCCAGTTTCTGATGCAGAGGTTCAGGGCTAATGCTTCTGATATAGATTCCAGTTTCTTTGCATTCCAAATGCTTTTGGAAAATTCTAATTCATTCGAATTCCAATTGCCTGGACAAAACCATTACAGAAGGCCTTTAGCAATGGTTTTAAGCTGTGGCTAAAGGTTCTTCATGGTTGAGGCCTTGAGGGTATATATACACAAAACTCCAATCAATTCATGTTTGGTTCAAAGTAAGAATTCTGTTACAACTTTTAAATCAATTTGAATTGAATAAATATGTGAGTTTATTAATGGGTGGTGGAATCGAATATGGGTGGTGGCGGGAAAGGTTTTGGAAGTTGAAGGGGGTAATATTGCTTCGTAACACAAAGTATATGGGGTAATAAGAAAGGGCATTTTAGTAATTTACCCCAAGTCAACAGATCAGTCAACATATTTGATGCCAGGGGGTAAACTTGCGACATAACAGCGAACATTGGGGGGTAAAATAAAAGGGTAAAATAGTCATTTCACCCCCAAGTCAACAGATCAGTCAACAAATTTGATGCCAGGGGGTAAAGTTGCGACATAACAGCGAACGTTGGGGGGTAAAATTGCAATTATTTCGTTAGGGGGGTAAGGGTGCCAATTGGTCTAAACCCCAGGGGGTAAAATTGCAGTTTACGCTAAATTTTATAAATACAATTTCATTTTGTACAATTTTGTAAAAACAAAATTTAAACATTATATACAATTTTTTTTGCAAATATTGTGGGTTACCACCCGCGCTCCGCAACAGGATTGAAATGTAGATAAAAATAAGCAAATCACGAGAGTTAAAATTGTTTGATGTTTTAGTTAAGGGGCTAAACTTGTCACTATTAAAGTTGAGGGGCTAAAGTTGTTTATTAATAAAGTTGAGGGGCAAAGGTTGTTTTAATTAAGGGGCTAAACTTGTTATTACCGCAGTGGAGAGGCTAAACATGTCATTATTAAAATTGAGGGGCTAAAGTTTTAATTAATTTGTTATTCTTATGCGTGGCAAAATGTGCTCACTGTGTTGGTTTAGTCGTTGCAGGAACCCGATACAGAAATCTGCGCAAGTATGCTGGATGCCTTGAATGAATGTATACAGGTTAGTTAGTTTATTTTTGTTCACTTCACAGCCAATATGACCTTCACTAAACATGTGAATTCTTAATTATAATCTTTATAGTTTTAGACAGTGGATAACTGCATATAATATGTTAAATTCATTTAACTAAGTGTTTTTTTTCAACATGGTGTAGGTATCTGGACCACTTTTAGATGAAAATCAGGTGCGAAGCATAGTGGATGAAATTAAGCAGGTGATCACAGCAAGTTCGAGTAGAAAAACCGAAAGAGCAGAAGGGGCTAAAGCTGAAGATTTTGATGCTGAGGAAGGAGAATTGCTTAAAGAGGAAAATGAGCAACTAGAAGAAGTCTTTGACCAGGTTCTTACAATGCTCGTTGTAGATACCATTGATCTCGTGGTGAATCTTTGACACTTTGGAGCTTTAGACATATACTAAGGTACAAATTTCTTTTCTTAACCTGTCGGATTCGACCTGTTTGAACCGGAAGTTTTTTTTAGATTTTTTCCACATATTATTATTATTATTTTAAATTAGCATAATATCGCTAACTGTTTAGTTTGATTGTTGGGATTTTTTTGGTTTAAACATCTCCACAAATTAAATTTTTTTTTTAATTTCTAAGACCTATAGAGACATTATTGATAGTTTCCCTATAGGATACATGTTTATTGAAATAGAGACTCAACTATATATATCTCATATTCTCATCCTAGTAACCAAGAGGAACCTAGTTCAACATTTGTAGGAAAAACATGGAACTAGCCAATTTAAAACACTAAATTCCAACGGACGCTATTAGTGGTGGCAAAGTGGGCAAGTTGGGTGGGTTTGGGTAATGGGTCAAGATGGGATTGAGTTACGATGAGTATAGGTCAGGATGGGTGTATTAAAGAAAAGGTCAGATGGGTAATAGGTCAAGATGGGTTTGGGTTAGGATGGGTTTAGGTTAGGATAGGTTTGGGTAAAGATGAGATGAAAAAATAATTAAATAATTAAAAAATATATATATAAAAAAATAAAATAATAAAAAATTTTAAAAATTAATAAAGAGTGATAAAAAAATAAAAATAGTAAAAATTTTAAAAAATAATAAATTTACTAGTTTTGCTAATTGTGTTGTTTTGAATATTTAATTCATGTACTGATGAATTTGATATTTTGATTTTACGAAGGCAGAAAATTGGCATCGTAATGGAAGAAGTTTAGCTCGAAGGAGTTCGGGATTACGACTTCGATGATCGCAAAGTCTACACGGATAGTTTTGAATGGTCTTAAAAGAAAAGGTAAACTTATTCAGTAGTTCAATTTTGGATGCGTTAGTATAGTCTACTTTAGCTTTTGAGGATTATTATGATGTGTTTGTGTAGTTCAAGACAAAATATTTATGGGCTCAACACAAACCCAAACCCAAACCCAAACACATCGAGGATGTAAGTAGAGTGGTTGCAGATCGATTGTATAAAAGAAAGGGCAATGACATCATCCTATTTCCCTACAATCCCGGGTTTGATTTTCCTTTTAAATAAGTATTTGTAAAGACCTATTATCTTAATTTATTTTGATTGAATTTTGGATTTTGAAGAAACCATTGGGTGCCAACATAAGGGTTAAACTCATCTGGATTATCATAATGGATGATAAAAGAGTTGGAATATACTTTGATATAATTTTGATTTTTTATAGGGCAATGTCCGTGTATGCTTCACGAAGTAGTGCCAACATAAGGGTTAAACTCATCTGGTTTAACGCTAGGGTAAGCACTTAATTCCTTATTTAAATTGTGGTTGTAATGATATTGTAAATATTGAAACCCTTTAGTTTAAACTTAAATTGCAATGGTTTCACATTTCTTGATATTTTTAATTGTGGTAGTGTCCACGTCAGCCATGAGGTACTGAATGCGGCTACTATGTGATGAAGTTCATGAACGAGATAGCTTACGAAGGAGTTGAAATACTTGACAATGATAATGTAAGTTTAGGCATATTTTAGTCTGTATATTAGAGAAATATGTACTTATATATCCAAACAAATGCTTAAATTCATATATTAGGATTAAATTCTGATTTTTAAGATTTATTTTATTTAATTGTTGTCTCAGGTTGGGAAAGGAGTAGAAGAATACTAGGCTGCGGATATGGATGGCATTCGTGAAGATTGGTCGACTTATGCGGTTAACTCTATTTTTAAGTTATAAATCGTATTTTAGGTGTTGATAATGTATTGACAAACAATTCTTTTTTTGTTAACGTTAAAATATTTGTAGTATACTTGACAAATGATTATGTAATGGATTGTTTTGGTATATATATGTGTGTGTGTATTTGTTTTATGAAAAAGATTTACTGTTTTTGTTATTATACATGTATCCAGGGCAAATTAGTAATTTTATAAAAAAAATTATACAATTAAAAACATGACACGCGTAAATGAATGTCATACGTGTGTGTCATAAATGCTTGTCATGAACGTGTGTCATTAAAAACTGTCATAAAATAAGTGTCATTAAAAGGTGTCATAAAATGAGTGTCATGAATGTGTGTCATGAATACGTGTCATTAAATGTGTGTCATGAATGCGTGTCATTAAATGTGTGTCATTAAATGTGTGTCATAAAAACATGACACACAAATGCATGTCATGTTAATTTTATGACTCCTCAAGAAAGGTGTTTTTCTAGTAGTGAGTGTAACTCAAAGATACTAAATAAGACTAAAAGTCAAGGCACGACCCATCTGTCTAATAAACCATAGCAAGTGTGTAGGTAGTCGTGTGACCAAGTAAGAGCTTTGAGTTACTGGATCGAAGAACGCAAGAATGTGAGTTCATGTCCCCTTTTTCTTTTAACTGTTTTCAGTTTTATAACTTCGGGGGTGAAATACGTGTTACAAATGTTTCGATGATTACAAATGGTATGGTTAGCTAAGGAATGAACTGTTAGATCATGTGAATGGGTAGACGATTAACTTAAGACCATTAATCCTTGTTTAAGGACCGAGGGGCATGAGTGATAGATCTATTGGGTGTTGCGAGCCCCGCCCATGACCCCACGGGTGGGACCATGTGGCGACTATGTCGTTCCCGCCGGATGGCCCGGTACGAAATACGCATAAAAGGATTGATCCTTCCTACACCGTTGCACACATATTAATGGCCTTGCAAAGCATGAATTGATCTGTTTCCTTGTTGCTTTCATACCGGTTTACAAATACATACATACGTACGAAAGTTTTACAAGGTTATTCGTGCACACATACAAAACACATGAACTCACTCAACTTTTGTTGATGTTTTCAAACTACATGTGTTTCAGGAAATTGATTATGGATCTGGCGGGCATTCAAGATTTCAAGTTGTGTCTTCAATAAACGATGTCATCCAGTGTTAGAGGGTTTGAATCGTGTATTATATTTTTGATGGGATACATGGTTCAAAGCCTCGTTTTCATTAGTGTCTTTTGTGAAGTCCAGTATGGAACTTTAAACTTTGGTTGTTGTGTATTTTAAAACTTGAAGTCTTGGTTTGTTGGTAAACAAGGTTGGTTGTAATATCTTGAAACTTAATTATGGATGAACATCATGGTTTCTATCATATAGTTGTTTGTTATGGTTGAATGCAATGATACTCAGCAAGTCACACATAATCACGCTTCCGCAAAAGTCAGGGTGTGACAGTTTGGTATCAGAGCTTCGATTGTAGCGAACTAGGATTCCTTCTCGAGTCTAGACTACAATCATTAGGGCTCTCCCACGAAAACATTTTTACAACATATTTTACATTGCATATACGCACAATGCCCAGATCCATGGAATAAACGTTTTACAAAAGGAAAAACAAGAAACACAATGCAAGGTCACATTAGTAGTTTAGTCTGCATGGGGTAGACTAGGAAAGATAGGAAAGTTTCATGAAGGATAACGTGAATATATGTCAAGTGATGATTGTTTTGTTTGCATGCACTATGTGATAGTGGTTAATATATGTGTACATGTTATGATTGTTATGTTACAGGCATCATGTCATCTTTCGAGAGTGGGTTATCTGATGCCCACGACCCGATGGCTGTCGTATCAGACGACAAGGTTATGTCCACGCCAGAGATATATACGTTGGACACCGAGAGTGATCCCGATATGCTGTCCGAGGACGAGGATGATTTCCAGCCATTCGCGCTACCAGACTTTGGCGATGATTTACCTATTGCTGATGGTTTCCCTGTTGAGGATCCTTTCGATATCCTTGTTCCAGTTCACGATCACCTCATCATTGGTCACCCCGATGGTGAGCACGTCGTAGTCCTGATCCTCGATGCTGTTCCTCTTGTGGTTATTCCTCCTGAGGATTGGCCGCTTGATGACTTGTTCGATGACGATGTTGATTTGTTTGTAGACGGTCCCCTAGCTGACGCCCAGGGCGACAGGGAGATTGATGAGGATGTTGTTGCCATCCGTCCACCTGCTGTTATAATCATTGAGATATCTTCTGATTCCAGTTTGCATTCGGTTTCAAACTCCTTTGAGTCTGTGACCTCTACAGCTTTACGGGCGGCCGGATTATAGATTTTTGATACTGACTCAGACGATGACACCGCTATGTCTGCTGCACCATCTCCTGCTCGTGACCCTACGCCTCCCCACGATCCAGAGCCTGCTCTTGAGTTAGCTCCTGTTCCTTTTGGTCAGCCTGAAGTTGCACCTATTAATCCTGAGCTGATTCCTGATCCTGACCATGTTCCGCTTGGATTACCAGATATTGCACCCCGTATTCCCGACCCAGTTCCTGCACCACCCGAGTTTCCACCTGTTGATCCATTCATTCCTCCACCACCACCCGCTGATGTTGCTCCTCTCCCTCCTGTAGAGTCTGATGTCCACCACACTGATTTACCGATTGTTTTCTTACAGGACATCCCTGCACCCCGTCCAGTGGAAGGTACTTCGGGCCAGCCCCCTAGTTATGACCCTTATGCTTCAGCAGCTTTCCCTCCGATTTCTCAGACTGCACCATTTGCTTCCTTCACATCTACACCGCTTGACAAGCCATTCCGATGGTTCCCACCATATACTATGCCCATTTCCGACCCCTATCATCCCTCACATTTCATTGGATACACACTGGATGAGTTGCTTTTGTTACTGCAGTTGCAGTTTGAGATTTTGAGTTGTAGAGTTTTGGAGCTTGATCTGACTCCTCCACGACCTCCACCTTGTCCCTGTCAGTCTACTTTTGTACCTCCACATTCATCGTCATCTCCTTTTGCACATCCACCTGCTGCTCTTGCTCCTTTCCAGGGTTTTGATGCTCGCTCCTTTACTGTCGAGCAACAGATCAGTTACTTGCTTCGTTGTGTCTACGAGCTCGAGGAGGAGCTTGCGCATGTTCGCAGCTTTCTTTTCATCCCTCCTCCCCCCTCCACGACCAGCATAGTAGGTTTTTGGTTTTATGCAGATGCATTACTTTTGGTGAGAGCACTACTATTGAGCCGAGATTGTGAAGACTTTTGAAGACCACTTTTGACCATGTGATTTTTGTATACTGATAGACTTATTGCACAAGGGTAGTGTGACCTTATGTCCCTTTTGATGTGACACACTTTGTAAACAATGTAACTGTGGTCGGTAATTAATGAAAGCTCAATCGTCATGTTCTCACTAAACACTTTGTTGATTTACATGTTTGTGCTATGACTATGTTGTTTAATGATTGCTTGCTATGATCAATGCTTATATATATATATATGTACATACGACCTCTAGACAACTATTTATTTAGTTAACAAAGAAGACCTGACCCATCGATATTCTTCTTAGAAGAAAGATGCCGCTGCGAAGGAACACCGATACCAACAACCCTATGCCGACGACAGAGGCGGAATTACAAGAGCGCATCTCACAGGCCATCGCACAGCACGAGGCCCTTCATTCCGAACACAGCGGAGGTACCTCAGGAAACAACCCACCCAACGGTAATGTTAAGTCACCTAAGACACATTACACTACGTTCGGACATCTCCAAGTGTGCTTTGCTAATGCTTTCTGTGAATGATGCTACTTATGTCGCAGGCTGCACCTACAAGCAGTTCTTAGGCTGCAAGCCCCTGAATTTCGATGGCACCGAGGGTGCTGTCGCCTTTGTGCGCTGGGTCGAGAAGACGGATTCTGTTTTGCGGATGAGTAAATGTACTCCAGAGCAACAAGTCACAGACATTTCTGAACTGTTTCTTGATGGAGCATTGTCGTGGTGGAATCTTCAGGTCCAGACGTTGGGTGAGGCTGCTGCGTATGCTTTGACATGGAATGAACTGAAAGAGCTGATGCGTAAAAAGTATTGTTCTCGGGCAGAAATCCAGAAGTTGGAAACTGAATTCTGGAACTTGAAAATGGAAGGTCCAAAGGTGGCGGAATATGTGAAGAGGTTTCATGATTTGTTCCGAGTTGTTCCATATCTGGTGGAACCAGAGTTTAAGAGGATTGAACGTTTCATCTGGGGATTGGAACCTCAGATTCTAAGCATGGTGACAACATCAAAGCCTCCAACAATTACCGATGCTATTGACTTAAGTTTGGCGCTCACTGAAGAAGCGGTTAGATTGGGAAAATTTTCAATCTCTGAGAAGAAGAAGAAGGAGACTCATGTAGAGTCAACATGTGATAACAAAAGAAAGTTTACTAATTTCAAGAAAGGTACTCGGGTGAATAACAACAATAATGCCAATAAGGGAAGAGGGTACATGGGTACCCTACCTAAGTGCGACAATTGCCGACGTTATCATACTGGGCGATGTAGGTATGGAAAATGTGATAACTGTGGCAAAGTGGGGCATGCCAAGGAGACGTGTTGGCATGGTGCTGGACGTGGAAATGGAGGTCAAGATGGTAATGGAAATCACGGGGGAAACAACAACAACGGCTATCAGGGCGGAAATGGTGATGATCAAGGACGTGGTCAAGGTTGTTTTAACTGCGGTGATGTGGGGCAGTTTAGGAAGGATTGACCTAAAAAGAATCAGGTACGTGGAAGAGTGTTCAACATCGGAGCTAGGGAAGCACGCTAGGATCCAAACATGGTTACTGGTACGTTCCCTATTAATCAACGTTATGCATCTGTGCTGTTTGATACTGGTGCTGATTTCAGCTTCGCATCTCTAGACTTTTAAGAACATGCTTGGTTTAGTTGCTAGTAAGATAGATGTCTAGTATTCGATAGAATTGGCTAACGGGAAGTCAGTAAAGATGAATGAAGTAGTTAGAGGTTGTGTTATAGAGCTTGGAGATATCCTTGTGGCAAGGGAGTATCCTGAGGTCTTCCCCGAAGACTTTCCAGGATTACCTCCTCAACGACAAGTCGAATTCTACATTGACTTGGTTCCAGGCGCCGCGCCTGTAGCTAAGGCACCTTATGGACTTACGCCTTTAGAGATGCAAGCGTTATCCACGCAGCTTCAGGAGTTACTAAACAAAGAATTCATAAGGCCGAGATTCTCGCCTTGGGGAACTCCAGTGTTGTTCGTCAAAAAGAAGGATGGCAACTTTCGAATGTGCATCGACTACCGGGAGATGAACAAGCTAACCATCAAGAATCGATATCCCTTGCCAAGGATTAATGATTTATTCGACCAACTGCAAGGATCCAACTACTAATCTAAGATTGATCTTTCATCGGGTTATCATCAGCTGTGGATTCAGGAAGAAAGTATACTGAAGAACAGTGAGTCAAAAATTTGTTTTTAAACATACGCTAATGTTGTGTTTTATACACGGTACACAAAACAGTTACACACAAAATACAAACCTTTGAGGGTTTAGGAAACATGCACTTAGGACCTTCGGGAACTTATGTCGAAGTTCATTAAAGGTTATCATATAAGAACCACGTCTATTAACTCGGGCAAACACCATTATTCTATCGTGTATGCTATTTTAGCTAACCGAACGGGTAAAGTACTTAAATTTCTTTTATTGAAATTCCCACTTTTGCATCTAGCGAGTAGATTTTTACATCTCTACTCATCTTGATGGTCGTTGTATGATGTGTGCAAAATGCAACATATAAATTTCATCAAATGAGGCATAAAACTAACCCTTTTTTAGTACTAATGTTGGAAAAAGTGCGTTTCTGTCTTCCTTTTGTATTTTCAGAATTAAATGAGCTCAAATGAACAAAAGAAGCAAAAAGGCAGCTAAATCTAACAATAATACAAGAAAAGGAATAAACGTGGCATGCCTGACCCCCCAACAGCATCTTCCCAATCAAAACAAGAAAATAGAAGGCTGAACACGCCCCGTGCTCAGTGAGCACGGGGGCGTGCCCAAGTGTCTGCAGAAAAGACAAAGCTGTAGAAGCTTCTATCACCCACCACGGGGGCGTGCCCAGCGGACACGGGGCCGTGGTCAACTCTAAGATTTGTAGAATCTGAGGAAATCTTGATAGTATAGATACGCTTCTGCACACGGGGTTGTGCCCAGCGGACACGGGGGCGTGGTCAACTAATGCAGACAAACTGCAATTAATGAAGAAAGAGAAGGAAGATGGACACGAGGCCATGCCTAATGGACACGGGGCCGTGCCCGAGCTGCTCTTCAGGCTATAAATAGGGGTGCTTGGCTCATTTGCAAACCATCCCTTGGCACACCACCTCTCTCACACTTCACCCACACTCCACCACCACCACAACACCATCATCCACCACCATCATCCATCATCCATCATAGAGTGTGTGAGTCATCTCGGGATCCAAGATTGATCGTAAGAGTTCTTGACAATCAAAGGCCATGTTTGCCTAAGTCTCTTACATCACTTGGTGAAGACAAGTGTTTAGTGTAATACTTTTTATTTTTAATCTTTACGCACTTTTTATTTGGTTATGTATTAATGACTTTAATAACTAGTTTCTTAAGTTGAAGGTGATTCTTCCTTATCGTTTGTCCGTGGTGTCTTGGCATTATTTTACTGTCTATATAAAATAAAAGATTTTCACCATTCATATCTCCACGGTCTATATGGATATATGTTGGCTACCTGGTCGGGGGTTAAGGGAACGGTTTGGTAAGAGTATTGCCTTGTTCAGTGTATAGATCCTGCAAGGACCTGGGTCAAATTTAGTAGGACCTCCTTCAATACCCACCGGTATTGGATGGCGGGGGTCCAAACTCTTTGATCCCCTCATATGTAAGCTACTATTAATACTTTAACCCGGCTACTTAGGACTGTATCCCTGTTGACTCAGACTACTTAGCCGAGGGTAACGTCCCCTTCAAAAGAGGGGCCTACCACATTATGCATTAATAACTTAATTAATTATCTTTCAATAATCCGACCCTTTAGGATTGTATCCTTGCTGACTCAAACTACTGGGTTAAGGGTAACGTCACCTTCAAAAGAGGGGCCTACTACAATAACTAAGATAATCTCTTAAAAAGTGCAAAAGTGCGGAAATAATCAAAGGTTACACTACACACGAGTCGGATCCAAGTGATTCATCGTGTCTATCTGTTTTTATTTTTTCATTTTATTTTTCAGCATTTTAGTTAGTTTTATTTTTTTAGTTTAAAACCTTTTTCTAAACTTTTGATTTGATTAGACGTTGAGGATAAACCGGTACTAAAAGCTCTTGTGTCCTTGGACGACCTCGGTATCTTACCAACACTATACTACGCTCACGATGGGTGCACTTGCCCATATGTGTGTTTAGTGTTAGTAAATATCGTGTTTTATAAATTTAAAACTTGGCTAAAAAGTGTAAAAAAGGCTTAAGATATATATTAAAAACCATACACACTTCACACGCATCATTGTATCACGGCAATTTTCTTCATTAGAGCGAATACTCATTTGCTTCGGTTCTTGATTATTTCATATGTTACACATGCATCGTTTGTTACGCATGTGGCTTCCCTTCGAATGATCGTTTTCGTCAAAGTTTCAAATATTATTTCGCTATATCCAGTTATTGCCTTGTGACTCGGATAATCTGCATTATTGTAAGTGTTGACTCCTTGATATCAAGTCAACAAAACCTTCTTGAAATTTCTTTTCCTACGAGTTAGATACATTGTTTATCTTTGTAACATTGCTGAAATTTCCTTGTCGATACGTGTAATTATTGTCGGATTGCGCCGAAACCAAGTTCAATTGCTTGAACTTGTCCATTCCACGTATTCAATTCAAGACACCATATGATGTATTGAAAGCATCATATTCAAATTCATTTTAACAAGTGTTTCATTTGTTCAGAGTCATAGTAGACTTGTTCAGTCTACGACTCCATTAAATCGTTTGTTGATTTCGATACCTTGTGGTGATGCTTTCACTAAATTGAAGCTTGCGCTAATCTCATTTACACATCTCATACACGGATTTAATTGTTTATTTATTGACTCGCTCTAAATCCGCTCTGATTTATCATGTTAAAAGCAGTCTTAACGCAATTGTGTGTTAAGACAATGGTACATAAATTTATTCTATATTCCAGTGTACCTCCTAACAGTTCTTTCATTATCGATCGAACGCCTTGCGATATTTATTGCTTTTTTCGTCTTCGATCGAAAATGGTAGTTCTTCGATGTTCCATATTCAATTGAAAATCCTATGATGTCGTTTGAATCAAATTTTCAGATTTTCTTAATTACACTTTCATTTGATTTCAAACACGGTGAACTTGTTCGGTCACCGCTATCATTGAATTATTTCATTCACTACGATATCTTGTGGCATCGGTACAAACTTGTAGCTTGTGCTAATCATGGTCAACCGTTTCATACGAAACTACGTATACTTTTCGTTTGACTCGTCATTTAAACACTCTTATGCAACTACGAATTAAGACGATGATACACCAGGTTAGGTTGTATTCCATTCGGTGTATTCCCGCAATTCAATAATGCTAACACACTAATTTTATTCGTTTATTTGTTTGAAAGTTGACGGATCATTTTCATGTTACTCTAACATTTGAGCTTGTTGATTCTAAGTTCATCTAGTGGATGATATTGTTTCTAGAACTCACTTGCATATTGTGAACGATCGTTTGGAGTTCTATTGGTCGAAACTACTCTTTTGTTGAACCCCTGGTAACTAAGTCATACTAGTTATTACATCTGTACTTTGACATCAAATTCTGAATCACATACCTTTTAACCGTTGGGTTCTTAATGTTGTCATATGTCCTTGGATTCACCTGATTCGAATAAGTCTTGATTCGGTTTCGTGGTTATTCACTTTGGTATTATTCATACCCATCTACGCATAACGTAACCCTAAGGAGTTAACGTAGTCTAAATTTTGAGGACGAAATTTTCTTAACGGGGGGAGAATGTGACAATTGTCAAATTTTCATGTATTCGTACAATAATTAAACAGTAATTAGTACTTTAATGACTGTGCTGATTTAGAATAATGACATGAATACTTTCTGATTTTTATCACATACATACAAGTGCATCACATTTTGCATGATTTCATATCATTATTGCATGCAACACTCTATGCTTCAAATGATGCACGAAACAAAGTTAGCACAGTTATCAGACAAATCAGAAATACTGATGGGAGTTCAGTACTTAGACAGACATGGTATTGAGACACAAATTGAGCCAGAAACCAAGTGTTACACTAGTATAGTGTGTAGGAAAGTAAGGATCATGAAACTGCCTTCCTAGTGATAGTTTAAGTGCCGGAAAGTGCCTAAAACACACATAAACTGCAGAATTCAGCAAAATTCAGCATTTAAACAACTAAATATTATGCAGAATTGTGGTTTAATGGTCCAGAATACTTCCCTAAGTGTCAGGAATCAAAACTGTCACAAAAGGTAACATAAAGCACACTAAACTGCGTAGTTTAGCACCCTAACAAACCAATAACCAACGGGACACTACCCGAAACACCAAATTTTCACTAGAAACATTGTTTTATCATTTTCGAGCTAGTTATGGTCCCCAAACATCATAACACCTCTTATAACAACATAATAACTAAATACACAAACTAGACACTTAGATTTCAACCAACTAACTTAACTTATCATTTCAACTTAACCAAACACCCCCCCCTCATATTCACGGTCACAGAAGGGTGGCCCACACATGATTTTCTTTGCGTATTTTAATAGATATGTCTTATACTTTGGTGAACACATTAACTAAAAGAGTAAGAATTGTTGGAAGTTTATTTATTTTACCCACAAGTGCATTTCCTTTCATTTCTTCATAACTCACCAATACAAAAACTCTCTCTCCCTCCTCCTCCATTCACGGCCGTGAGGCACCACCCCCATCACCATCATCTTCACTTCATATTCATCCATTCTCAAGTTATACAAAGGTGTAAGGAGCTTGATTAAGAAGCTAGGAGCCATTGGAAGGTGAAGGACCTCTCTCAAGTGCTTTTATCCACCTAATTTATCATCTTCATCAACTTGTGTTCATCCCTAGCCTTGTGCTAGTAGTAAGATCTGTAACATCCGTAAAAAACGGACCTCCGAGATCCGACCCGGATTTGTAAAATCGTACCTTTATCAATAAGATAAAAATAAGGATTTTTAATATATTTTATTTATTTATTTAATCGTCACGTATCGCATTGGATTAAAACTGAATGAAAAAAGTTAACTTTATAAGAAACTTAGTTAGTTTGGTTTGGTTAGATTTATGTAAGGGAAGCTATAACGAAGTTAAATTGGTTAGTTAAATAAAGATTACAAGTTAAGGGGTTGTTTTCGTAACTAATGCAAACTATAAAAGTAAAACAAATTAACTAACTAGGTTAGTAAACCCAGCTAACTCAGTTAGTTATCTTAATAGGGAGTTAACTAACCAGGTTAGCAAACTCAGTTACCTTCGTTAGTTATTTGTTTAAGAACATAGTTAACTAGGTTAGGTTCTTTGCTAGTGTTATATGATATCAACACTAACTAGGTTAGTGTAATAAGTTAATGGAGTTAGCAGTTTATATCAACTTGAGGGACCAAATTGTTATTTCTGAAACCTTTTAATAGCTAATAAAAAAAGGGCCTTACCCAGGACTTGAACCCAAGACCATTCGATCAACAAGCCACACATAGACCAGCTGGACTGCATAATCATCTGGTTAAAAGTATTCATTCGAATTCTCTTTATATTGATATTTAGCTGAAGCTTTTAATTAAAACAAAACAAAGAATAGGACCGCTGGAGAAGGGGATCGAACCCGGCAACCCATGTTTCGACATACAACAGCAAAACCACTCCACCACTTATCCTTTTTGTGTTAGAACTAGGTGATGGCCCGTCCGCGTTGCGGGGGGATGGCCGAATAATTCTCAGCCAATTAAAAAAACAGTTTTGCTAGAAATAAAAAGTAAAAAGAGTGTTAAGCAGCTCTTTGACACGATTTTTGGCTGGGGACAAAGTCATATTTTTATTTTTACTTGGGGGAAAATCAATTTTTTTTCCCGAGGGTAAAATCCAAATTTTTAGCTAGGGGAAAACGATAATTTTATTTTACACTGGGGGCAAAAACGTAATTTTGAATTGAGGGTGATATCGTAATTTTGAACCGAGGGGAAATTCGTAAATTTTAGCTGGGGCAAAAGCATAAATTTATTTTGAACTGGGGGCAAATACGTAATTTTAAACTGTGGGCAAAACCGTAATGTTAAAGTAGGTATAAAATAATAAACTGGTGTAAATTCGTAATTTTAAGCCGGGGGGAAAAACAAAATTTTATCTTGAACTGGGGCGAAAACGTAATTTTGGCTGAGGGTAAAAACGTAATTTTTTTTACCGAGGGCGAAATCGTATTTTTTAGCTCGGGGCAACAGGGTAAATGTATTTTGAAGTGGAGACAAAACCGTATTTTTTAACTGGGGGCAAGAACGTAATTTTAAAGTGGATATAAAATAATAAACTGGGTGTTCTAATAGGTATTGCTCGCCGCCCATTTGAACCAATGGGAGAGAAACACTATTGCAGGGTAAAAACGTAATTTTAAAGTGTGTATAAAATAATAAACTGGTTGGTTCAATGAGGGAGAGGCGGCCGCCCATTTGAATCAATGGAAGGGTGATACTATTCCTGCTATTAAATTTAATTTCAAACAGGGGGCAATATCGTAATTTTAAAGAGGGGATAAAATCGTAACTTGACAGGACTTAGGGTGTTAGGAGTGGTTAAACACTTGAGAGTGGAAAACTAAAAAATCGACCAATCAGAGTGCGCCACGTCAATCAGTGAAAAGTGTTTAAACTTTGGTGAAAAGTGTTGGCAATGGTTTAGACATTTGGTGAAGTGGTAAACTTTTTAAATAAAAAAAGGAAAAAGATGTGATTGGTTGAGATTGGAATGGACCCCACCCCACACCCCTTCTCTCTCTCCTTCCTCCCTTCCCCGCGTCGGTTATGCCTCTCCGAATCTGTGCCCATTTCGTCAAACACCCATGCGGCAAAGGTGTTGGCATTGGTTGCCGTGGGTTTGCCGATCGGTGCTGGGTGGGTTTGCCGCCTCCACTCCGAACACCCTTTTAAATACCTATTTTATGAAAAAAAATTAAATAAAGTTGGCCTCCACTTTTGGCCAACCATTGGAATTCCCTGTTCCCGCCGACATCTTCAATCTTGTGTTTGTATATGTTGGAAATTATGTGCTCCTTATCTTTATACGTAACCTGAACGCAGCTATTACTCTTCCTTCTTCTTCACAGCGCGACCTAGCTACCAAAAACACCCGACCTGACCCAATAAACACCCAAAAACGTAACGGTTGGGCTTCCTAGTGTCCCTAATGACGTGTAATTATGGAGATTAACGTTTTATGCAACTCAAACGTCCAATAAACATCAAAAACTAAGTTGATTGACTTTAATCATAAGCACCATTAACAAGCATCATGAACACTTCTGGATTCTATGAAAAATCGTAAAATTAGGCTCTAAAACTCATACCAATTGTTCTCTTGATCAAACCATGCAAAACCTCACAGAAATTTCTTCATTTCATCAACCACATCTCGCGAATTTAATCGAAAAACAATCTAGGGCTCGTACTTCCATTGACAATATCTCCTTCAATTCTCAACATTTTCAGGTGATTCCAAAGCCCAACTTGCTTAATTTTTCGTTCTCTACAAAAGCCGTCTATCAATTTCAGTGATAGAAGGCTAATTTATCCGAATTTAATTTTAGTTGAAATTAGGGTTCTTCATGCATAGAATTTGGGGCTTTTAGATTTATACTTGTGTTTTGATGAAATTGAAAGTATAATATTGTTATACATTATACTAGTGTACTGTGTGTAAATTTTGGGAATTTTTAAATATCAATTGGAATTTTGGTGAATTATTTATGTTTTAATTACTAGATAAATCAAATAAAAATGTTTTAATTGTTCAAAAATACAAGTTTATCAATTGGAATGTAAATATAATTTTTCCTAATTTTTTTTGGGAATTCATGAATATAATTTGGATTTATACATGTTTTAATTGTTCAAAAATACAAGTTTATCACAAATAAATTATATATATATATAATTTACTGATTTCTATAGATTTATTTATTTATATTGGGACTTTTATATGGTCTTTTAATAATTTTAAATAATTATCTTATTAAAGGATTTATGAAATTGCTAAATAAATAAAACTTCCTTTATAAAAGTTATTGTTTTAAATTAATATATGTGATAATCACGAAGTCTAAATTATTAATTTGTTACGCTAATTTATTTGCATTTGAAGCATTTATGGAATATAATAACGTAATGAATTGATGTTATTATTAATCATGACAATTTGTACAAAATACCGATTTTTATATTATTTTGAAAACTCATATAAGTCCCCAAGTAGGAGAACCCAATTTCCTAAAATTTATATACTGTCCGTTTGTTTAGGATTTCGGTTATTCATTTTAGGGTGATTATCATTTTAGATATAATCTAGTTCTTGCCGTGCGGTAATTCTTGTGGAACGTTTCTTCGCAACCTGTGAGTAATTTCTTCCATTTCCCCTTTTTAATCTTTTACAAATTTTGGGGTGCATCACGTTACACTTTTCGATTTACTTAACATGCTATGATCAAGTGTTATTATGTGAACGTCTTATATGAATTCTATTAATCTATATGCTATCTGATGTCAAGTCTATTGCATGCTATTGTGTCTAGTGGATCCACAGCAGGCTAGGTTCCCCACGGCCATGGGTTGTAGCCTAGTATCGCCAACGGTATTAGACTCGCTCCTCGGGGCTTGAGCCTAATGCACGCTATTATCATGAGTCTATTTATTTTGGTTATTTGTGTTGTTATTTGATTGTGTATTCTTGTTTGGTAAACTTGGATTTATGGATATGTTGACTACATTGATGATATGAGACCATTTACACACTAACCTTGAGGTGCATGTTAAAAATATTTAAAAAAAAAAAGAAATAAATATGAAACTGTTTTCTATAAAAAGGAGGAAATTATTCACCAACATTTTGTTGACCCAAAAATATATTTTTCTAACATGGTGCAGGTTTTCAAAGTTGATGATCAAGTGATGTGGACACGTAGCATGGGTCTTAGGAAATTAAATTGAAATCATTTGATATGTAGTTTTTGAACAATGCATGATTAACTTTGATTATTAAATATTACGTGACAATTTAAATGGACATACTTTAAAGGGGTATTGGATTTTAATAATCCCAAGTTTCACTAATTGGCCGGTAATAATCCCAACTTCAAAAATAGCCTACAACACTCCCAACTTGTAACATTTTGGCCACCAATGATCCTTGTCTAACTGGGTTATAACCCAGTTAGTTTTGAGAAGCGGAGAAGATTACAGGAGGTCGGAGATGATTGGTGGTGGTCTCGTTTGGTGGTTTCAGGGGTAAAACGGGTCGCCGGAATAAGTTGCAGGTCACCAGAGTTGGGTTTTTTGAACTTCTGAGCAGCGGAGAATATTACAGGAGGTCGGAGATGATTGGTGGTGGTCTCGTTTGGTGGTTTCAGGGGTAAAACGGGTCGTCGGAATAAGTTGCAGGTCACCGGAGGTGGTGATGGTGCCACGTCAGCAGCCTAGTCAGCAAAAAACTAACTGGGTTATAACCCAGTTAGCAAAGGATCATTGGTGGCCAAAATGTTACAAGTTGGGAGTGTTGTAGGCTATTTTTGAAGTTGGGATTATTACCGGCCAATTAGTGAAACTTGGGATTATTAAAATCCAATACCCCTACTTTAAATATCGTAACAATGATTAGTTGTCAAGAGCTATGGGCAATCATCATGCCTCGTACCTTTCCGATGCGGGTCGGGGTGTGACAAGATCCTTCTAATCTCATTTTACTTCTTGTTAAGTTGGTTAAAAGATGATATAAATAACTAATCATGAAGAACACTAAAGATCAAGAACATAATCTTTAACATAAGACTAAAAATCATCATGAACTATGTTGTTTAAGTGTTTATATGCTTCTTGATTGTTTATTGATTGTGTTTATGATGTTAAACATCATATGAAACTTGCTAGATTGTGATTGAACACATGATCTAGCAAGTGAGAGGATGATTATGTGATAAATCAAGATGATCATCCTAATATGTAAACATGAACTTGAAAGAATAAGTGTTTTTCTTGAATGATGATGATCAAAGTATAATATAAATCATGTAAGTGAATGATTTCAAAAATGATTTTCACAAGAAACTAAGTTAAATTACAAGATTTACTTAACCATGCTTTTTAAAGAAATTAATCACATTTTTAGTGATTAATCAAGTGTAGAAACATGTTAATGACTAGAAGAATTCAA
The DNA here is from genome assembly GCA_030545235.1 of Helianthus tuberosus. Classification (NCBI taxonomy): domain Eukaryota; kingdom Viridiplantae; phylum Streptophyta; class Magnoliopsida; order Asterales; family Asteraceae; genus Helianthus; species Helianthus tuberosus. Next base: position 19,429 of record JARYGA010036096.1, read on the forward strand.
AAAGAAATATTTTTAGAAAATCATTATACAAGTTGTAAAGATCTAAACTCTTCAAGAATGATGTTTTTAAACAAATAACCACACTTTAAAGGGTAACTAAGCTACTAAACACCATACTAAGTTACTACGAATTTTTATAAATTTTCCAAGTTCATGAAGTAGTGTAAGTGGCTTGATTTTGGCACTTGGTAAGTGTTGTATGAATTGTTGATGATTTGTGATGATTTTAAAAGAAAATGATATGCTTTGAAAGCATGGAAACCTCCATTTTTAAGGGGAAACTATGGCTAATTTTTTCTTGAAATCAAACACTTAGAAAAATATTTTTAAACAGTGTTAACAAGTATATATTAACCATGATTTTTCATACAAAAATTGCCATAATTTTTGTTACAAAAACTACAAATACTGGACATTCGTTTTTTATAAATAAAAGTGACTTAATATGTATTTAGGAGAATATATATTTAGATGTCACCATGTGTGTGATTACTTGTATATTATGTGTATTAGTTATATTATTTTAGGACTTGAAATAATATAACTCACCAAAATACCAAGAATTATAACACAAAATATTACCAAAATCCCAAGAGAAATAAATATATAGTTTATACCCAAAATTGGAGAAACCAAACAAGGAACATAAACTACAAAATATTCCAGAATTAAATTCATAAGTATATTTTGATAAATGGTATTTTGGAAACCAAGAGGACAAAAATATGATTTCTACAAGTGTTACAAAAATATATCATATTTTTGTCAAGAAGAAAATATATTATTTTTTAGTGAGGAAAAATATATATCTTCTTGAACAATTAGAAAATATAATATTTTTGGAGAAAATATATATTTTATTAAACAAATTTAGAATATATTATTTTTGGAGAGAAAACGGATTTATATATATTTTCTAAGTTAATCTTGAAAATATAATATTTTAGAGATTTAATTGAAAATATAATTATTTTTGCCAAGGAAGAAGTATAGATAATTTTCTATAAATGATTTCTTAAAATATATATATTTTAAGAATATATATTGGTGAATTTTTATCAGAAATATTAATCCAGAAAATTTAATACAAGAATTAAGTATAAGAATACTTAATAAATACAATAAAATACGTATTCTTGTACGTATAAGCACACACCGGAATACGCCACTAATACTTGGCAAAATACACAAGGTTAAGAATACATGTAAAAGTATACCCATCCTTGGGGAAAATATTATTGAAGGATTATAAAACAAACAAGTTAAAATATATTATTTTAACAAATATTCCAATAATTAATAAATATGATTTAAGTTAAAATATTTATTATTTTAGCAAATACTTATATACTTTGGAGTAATATTTATGACACAAAGAAGTGTAACTCAAAGATACTAAATAAGACTAAAAGTCAAGGCACGACCCATTCGTCTAATAAACCATAGCACGTGTGTAGGTAGTCGTGCGACCAAGTAAGAGCTTTGAGTTACTGGATTGAAGAACGCAAGAATGTGAGTTCATGTCCCCCTTTTCTTTTAACTATTTTCAGTTATATAACTTCGGGGGTGAAATACATGTTACAAATGTTTCGATGATTACAATTGGTATGGTTAGCTAAGGAATGAACTGTTAGATCATGTGAATGGGTAGGCGATTAACTTAAGACCATTAATCCTTGTTTAAGGACCGAGGGGCATGAGTGATAGATCTATTGGGTGTTGCGAGCCCCGCCCATGAGCCTGCGGGTTGGACCATGTGGCGACTATGTCGTTCCCGCCGGATGGCCTGGTATGAAATACGCATAAAAGGATTGAGCCTTCCTACACCGTTGCACACATATTAATGGCCTTGCAAAGCATTAATTGATCTGTTTCCTTGTTGCTTTCATACCGATTTACAAATACATACATACATACGGAAGTTTTACAAGGTTATTCGTGCACACATACAAAACACATGAACTCGCTCAACTTTTGTTGATGTTTTCAAACTACATGTGTTTCAGGAAATTGATTATGGATCTGGCGGGCGTTCAAGATTTCAAGTTGTGTCTTCAATAAACGATGTCATCCAGTGTTAGAGGGTTTGAATCGTGTTTTATATTTTTGATGGGATACATGGTTTAAAGCCTCGTTTTCATTAGTGTCTTTTGTGAAGTCCAGTATGGAACTTTAAACTTTGGTTGTTGTGTATTTTAAAACTTGAAGTCTTGGTTTGTTGGTAAACAAGGTTGGTTGTAATATCTTGAAACTTAATTATGGACGAACATCATGGTTTCTATCATATAGTTGTTTGTTATGGTTGAATGCAATGATACTCAGCAAGTCACACGTAATCACGCTTCCGCAAAAGTCAGGGTGTGACAGTTTGGTATCAGAGCTTCGATTGTAGCAAACTAGGATTCCTTCTCGAGTCTAGACTACAATCATTAGGGCTCTCTCACGAAAACATTTTTAAAACATATTTTACATTGCATATACGCACAATGCCTAGATCCATGGTACAAACGTTTTACAAATGGAAAAACAAGAAACACAATGCAAGGTCACATTGGTGGTTTAGTCTGCATGGGGTAGACTAGGAAAGATAGGAAAGTTTCATGAAGGATAACGTGAATACATGTCTAAGTGATGATTGTTTTGTTTGCATGCACTATGTGATAGTGGTTAATATATGTGCACATGTTATGATTGTTATGTTATAGGCATCATGTCATCTTCCGAGGGTGGGTTATCTGATGCCCACGACCCGATGGCTGTCGTATCAGACGACGAGGTTATGCCCGCGCCAGAGATATATACGTCGGACACCGAGAGTGATCCCGATATGCTGTCCGAGGATGAGGATGATTTCCAGCCATTCGCGCTACCAGACTTTGGCGATGATTTACCTATTGCTGATGGTTTCCCTGTTGAGGATCCTTTCGATATCCCTGCTCCAGTTCACGATCACCTCATCATTGGTCACCCCGACGGTGAGCACGTCGTGGTCCCGATCCTCGATGCCGTTCCTCTTGTGGTCATTCCTCCAGAGGATTGGCCGTTTGATGACTTGTTCGATGACGACGTTGATTTGTTTGTAGATGGTCCCCCAGCTGACTCCCAGGGCGACGAGGAGATTGATGAGGATGTTGTTGCCATCCCTCCACCTGCTGTTTCTATCATTGAGATATCTTCTGATTCCAGTTTGCATTCGGTTTCAAACTCCTTTGAGTCTGTGACCTCTTCAGCTTTACGGGTGGCTGGATTGCAGCTTTTTGCTACTGACTCAGACGATGACATCGCTATGTCTGCTGCTCCATCTCCTGCTCGTGACCCTACGCCCCCCCCATGATCCAGAGCCTGCTCCTGAGTTAGCTCATGTTCCTTTTGGTCAGCCTGATGTTGCACCTATTGATCCTGAGCCGATTCCTGATCCTGACCATGTTCCGTTTGGATTACTAGATATTGCACCCCGTATTCCCGGCCTTGTTCCTTCACCACCCGAGTTTCCACCTGTTGATCCATTCATTCCTCCACCACCACCCGCTGATGTTGCTCCTCTCCCTCCTGTAGAGTCTGATGTCCACCGCATTGATTTACCGATTGTTTTCTTACAGGACATTCCTGCACCCCGTCCAGGGGAAGGTACTTTGGGCCAGCCCCTAGTTATGACCCTTATGCTTCAGCAGCTTTCCCTCCGATTTCTCAGACTGCACCATTTGCTTCCTTCACATCTACATCGCTTGACGAGCCATTCCGATGATTCCCACCATATACTATGCCCATTTCCAACCCTATCATCCCTCACATTTCGTTGAATACACACGAGATGAGTTGCTTTTGTCGCTGCAGTTGTAGTTTGAGATTTTGAGTCGCAGAGTTTTGGAGCTTGAGCTGACTCCTCCACGACCTCCACGACCTCCACCTTGTCCCTGTCAGTCTACTTTTGTCCGTCCACATTCATCGTCATCTCCTTTTGCACATCCACCTGCTACTCTTGCTCCTTTCCAGGGTTTTGATGCTCGCTCCCTTACTGTCGAGCAGCAGATCAGTTACTTGCTTCGTCGTGTCTATGAGCTCGAGGAGGAGCTTGCGCATGTTCGCAGCTTGCTTTTCTTCCCTCATCCTCCCCCTCCACAATCAGCATAGTAGGTTTTTGGTTTTATGCAGATGCATTACTTTTGGTGAGAGCACTACTATTGAGCCGAGATTGTGAAGACTTTTGAAGACCACATTTGACAATGTGATTTTTGTATATTGACAGACTTATTGGACAAGGGTAGTGTGACCCTATGTCCCTTTTGATGTGATACACTTTGTAAATAATGTAACTGTGGTAGGTAATTAATGAAAGCTCAATCGTCATGTTCTCACTAAACACTTTGTTGATTTACATGTTTGTGCTATGACTATGTTGTTGCATGATTGCTTGCTATGATGAATGCTTATATATATATAGATGTACATACGACCTCTAGACAACTATTTATTTAGTTAACAAATAAGACCTGACCCATCGATCTTCTTCTTAGAAGAAAGACGCCGTCGCGAAGGAACACCGATACCAACAACCCTCTTCCGACTACATAGGCGGAATTACAAGAGCGCATCTCACAGGCCATCGCACAACACGAGGCCCTTCGCTCCGAACACAGCGGAGGTACCTCAGGAAATAACCCACCCAACAGTAATGTTAAGTCACCTAAGACACATTACACTATGTTTGGACATCTCCAAGTGTGCTTTGCTAATGCTTTCTGTGAATGATGCTGCTTATGTCGCAGGCTGCACCTACAAGCAGTTCTTAGGCTGCAAGCCCCTGAATTTCAACGGCACCGGGGGTGCTGTCGCCTTTGTGCACTGGGTCGAGAAGACGAATTCTGTTTTGCGGATGAGTAAATGTACTCCAGAGCAACAAGTCACATACATTTCTGAAATGTTTCTAGACGGAGCATTATCGTGGGGGAATCTTCAGGTCTAGATGTTGGGTGAGGCTGCTGCGTATGCTTTGACATGGAATGAACTGAAAGAGCTGATGCGTAAAAAGTATTCTTCTCGAACAGAAATCCAGAAGTTGGAAACTGAATTCTGGAACTTGAAATGGAAGGTCCAAAGGTGGCGGAATATGTGCAGAGGTTTCATGATTTGTCGCGAGTTGTTCCATATCTGGTGGAACCGGAGTTTAAGAGGATCGGATGTGACAACCCGAACTTTCAAGGTCAGTGTCGTGTGGTTTCATGATTCTAACTCTTCCAAATTCCTTCATCCCACGTCTTTGCTTTATTAAACTTTCCGATAAACGTTTTATTATGATAAAATGGTTGAGTATAATCGTTCTATTATGTTAAACGTTTCATTTTATGTAGTTGGATCAGCTTGGGCCGCGACACACAAAGTAGGCCCCTCATGGTTTGGGTCGTGACAATTGTAGTCCAACTAGGACCATTTGAGCCCAACCCACCTTAGGTTATGTATACATATGGATCTAGGAGCCAGGAAGACGTATTTGTTAGTTTTGTTTTGAAATCTTAAAAGATAACAAAAGGAAACCCTAGTGCACCCTACCCTACTCTCTTCGACGATCAGCCTTCCCCTCCCCTTCGAATCATTCTGGTAAGTATAATATTAAGGATTTTAATCTTGTTTAGCTATGATTGGTAGCATGAAAAGTGGCATTGATGTGTATGTATGCATGTTTACGTAGTGGTTCTTTGTTGAATAAAGGCTTAGGTTTTGGCTCAAGCCTTGGTACGATGACATGTGGTAATTATGTGATAATCTAGTATTGTTTTCTTTTATGTGGATTATTGATAGTTTCCAGAATATCAACAAGTTATATTAGGGGTTTCAATGATGAATACTAGGGTGCATGATAGTGTGAATCCTTGATTGGGATCGACATGTTAATCTGATGGGGTTTTGATTATGTGCATGGGTATTAGGGTTGGTTATTAAAGTCTAGTAATGAATCGATGATGTTGGGTGACAGGTTCATACATAGAAATTGTTATGTGATTGTAGAATAGAAAGTTCACCATGATGATATGAACAAACTGTTGTGCAATTAGATAAAACTATTGGTTTCAAGGTTACCTAATATTGATTATGCATTCAGGATTAATCTGAATATTGATGACTTAGGGTTGCTTATGAATGATTTATTAAGTGTATGGATCACATGGTATAACTTCTGGATTGATTTATGGAAACTTGTTAGAATGTGATGGACGTTATTGTAAGGGTGACGATATTTGGCAACAATTTGATAAAGGATTATTGTTGTCATGACTACACATTAACATCCAGATCACATAAGTCCTGTATAAAACAATACTTGGGTTGGAACAATTGCCATTTTAGGCTGCACAGTTTATAACGGGTGTCTATTGGGCTGAACGAGTAGGTGGGCCGCACACCTTACAGTGGGTCACACAAGGGAGGTGGGCCACACAGTTTAGACAGATCGCTTATTTGAATCGGGCCCCGTGTGGGCCTGACCAGGCAGCCGGGCTATGCACTGGGCCAAGTTGATTGGGCCATGCCTATTCATGGAAACCGGGTCGCCCACTCTATTTGAAACAGCACACTTGAATTGTGATTATGTGATGCCGAATGTGATGTATTAGATATGTAATGACTCACGTGTTAAATAAGAAACATCTAAATACGTTATGATTAATACACGATTCCTAGGTGCTACGTGTTATGTAATCAATAATAGGGCATGGTTGGTCTTAATAACTAAAACAAGTGAAACACTCTGCCGAGCAAACCAAGGTGAGTTCACTACTCTTGAGCATGCGTCCCGGTGGTTGGGATAGTCAGTGGGTATCCCGGGGAGGGATAAGTCTTTTGGGTAAAACAGGAATGTTGGATAATAATCTCACCCTATCACTCTTAAGTCCCATCTTTTTGTTACCGGAGAGGTAACGGGGTATTAGTTGGTAGCGCTACTTAGGTTTGGCACCCTCTGTCACACCCCCAAAATATCACATGCGGAAAACCCCCGCGAGGCGTGTGACATACCAGGATCTTAGCCACCAATCACATTGAACTCATGGATATATTTAAATAAAACTTTCATTTATTAACAATAAGTGTTACAACGTTACAATATTTCACAGTTTACAACGGAAGCAAAATTCATTTGTTAAGGGTTTATAAACCACATGTAAAAGCCCTTAGTCTTGTGTTGCGTTTTCATGTAACTCGACCCATGAACACTCCAGCTTCCCAGACAGCAAGTTCCGGTCAGTATGCACCTAAAGACCTGCAAGGCATGTAACAACGAATCAACAACAAAGTTGAGCGAGTTCACAGTTGGGTGTTCGTTTAAGTTGTTTACGAAAACATAGTTTGTCTTTAGTTGGCTTACTTTCCGTGGGGTTTACCCCATAGTTGCAAATATGATTAACTAGTTTACCCTGTTTCCCAAACATATCCATAGTTGGTGGGGGCTTCCCATGTGAATTACCAGTTTACCCTATTTCCCAAACATATCCATAGTTGGTGGGGGCTTCCCATGTGAATTACCAGACCGTACCATATCGACTACTACGAAAATAAGTTGTGCCCTAAGTCAATGTCTATCAGCATTGACCCTTTGCCTTTAGTCCATTAGTACACGCCCGTTCGAACGACACGGTGTGAGGTTTGTTAAACCTAATAGCGCTATTAACTAATGACCCGCTCGCCATCGGCCTCGGCGATTAAGTCGATATAAAATAAGGGACTTCATGATAGAGTTTTGGTCCAGTATGTTTAATCTTGTTGTCCTACCCAAGGATGAAGAACGTACGTATCCTACCCAAGGAGAATACGCGAGGTTTAATCTTGTCATCCTACCCATGGAGGATGGACGTACATATCCTACCCAAGGAGAATATGTAGTTTTCGTTTTAGTTCTTTAACCCATTCCCAACCCTTGGGAATCCCATGCCTTGTAGAAAGTGTGAACTCACCTCGGTTTGCTCGGTATGCTTAATTACTTGTGCACAATTAATTCAATCAAAGCCTATAGTTTGCACGTACACACAATCAGTTGACATTCACCAAGTTCGACTAACAGTCAAGATCATCATGTACATGCAAGTAAAAATTAACACATAGCATTTATCAGTTATACAAGCTCATGCAACCATGCTTTACAATTATCAGTTACTTGTACTATCCTTATCAGTTAACATAGTCTTCACTAACCTAGTTAACTACTAACAGAATTAACCGAGTTACTGTGCTGGATTAATAACTCGACGAAACATACTTGTTTCGTCGTGAACCCCTTCGGCGAAACCCCCATGTTTCGTCGTAATCCCCATCGACGAAACTCTCAGGTTTCGTCGACATGTGTTTCGTCGACAAGCAACTGTTACGTCGCGTAACAGTTTCAAACATAGAAAAAACCCTAATTATCTTCATCAATTTCGCCAACTTCATCCATCAATCACTAAATCAGGTTAACTCTTACGGTCACATAATTTACTCGATCAGAATCAACCATTCAATCGTCATTCATTAACCATATCACCACTAATATCAAGTTCATCAATAAACAGACAGATCTAACAACAGAACCACATATTCTAGTTATATTTTACCACGCATACCATACATAACAGTTTACAGAGTCTTCATATAATTCATATAACCCTAACATAATTATAATCGATGTTCGCATAACAATATACCTAAGATTTCATGAAATATTCGAACCCTAATCAACACAATACGGCAAATCCGTCTTCTAACATGATTCTATAACCATAACACATCATCACAATTATCAAGCAATGAAACAAGAAAGTCTAATCGAATAATCATATACTTACCGGTTACGAGATGTGCTAGCCTGGGTTTCGGGAGAGTTAGAGATTGCCACCGGGTGCAAAAAGGGGAAGGAGAGAGTCTAGGGTTTGGAATTTGATAACTGATTAGCTCTTACGTAACCCTATATTGTTATATATTCGCGTATGAGAATTGGGCCCTTACAGGGCTTCGCAGCGAACTGGGCCTGCGAAACTCCCCGTTTCGTCGAGGTGTTTGTGACGAAACCCTCCCTTGGTTTTCGTCGAGACGGTTTGTGGCGAAACTCTGGGTTTTGTCGAGGTTGTTCGGGGTGTAATATTTTAAGATTTTAACTTCTAAACAGGTTAACAGGTTACCAGTTTAAATCACCAAACATATAACACAATAATCACAATACGTTTTAACATATCACAAATGTGTATGGTTACAAGGCAAACAAGTCGTGTAAACAAACAATTTAAACAATTAACGTGCAATTAATGCGAAGATGGAATCTTGGAAACTCGAGTTGTAACATTATCCCCAACTTGAAAGAAATTTCGTCCTGAAATTTAGCATGCGGTTACTGAGGAAGCTAGTTAAGTTGCGTGGTTTACTGGTTTTCCTGGGGTGTCACATCATCCCCCCGTTGATTTGGAATTTCGTCCCGAAATTCCGTAGTAGCTTCAGCCTCAGTAGTAGTTGCATTGTTCTCGAACAACTGGGGATACTTGAGTTTCATTTGGTCTTCTCGTTCCCAGGTGAACTCTGGGCCACGACGGGAGTTCCAACGAACTCGACAAGAGGTATTCTGGTGTGTTTGAGGATCTTGACCTCCCGGTCAAAGGTTTCCACTAGTTCTTTGACAAATCGTAACTGATCGTCGATGGTGAGCTCCTTAAAAGGAACTGTGGGGGGTTTCATCTGACAGACACTTCTTTAGATTCGACACATGGAATACGTTGTGAACTCTACTGAGTTCTTCGGTAGGTTCAGTTTGTAGGCCACCTTGCCTATTTTCTCGATGATTTCGAACGGCTTAACATACCGCGGTTTGAGTTTCGTCTCGTATACCAAAACGAAGTACACCTTCCCAAGGTGAGACTTTAGGTAATACTCGATCCCCAACTTGGAACTCGAGTGGTTTCTTGCGCTTAACAGCGTAGCTTTTCTGACGGTCACGAGCCGCCGCCATTCGTTGTCTTATCTGAGCAATCTTCTTGGTTGTAACTACTACAAGTTCTGGGCCAGTGATTTGGCTGTCGCCAACTTCTGCCTAACAAAGAGGTGATTGGCACTTCCGTCCGTAGAATGCCTTAAACGGAGTGGCTTGGATGCTGGTGTGGTAACTGTTATTATACGAAAACTCCACCAACGGGAGATGTTTTTCCCAGCCGTTACCAAAATCAATCACACATGCCCTAAGCATGTCTTCAAGGGTTTAGATGATGCGTTCAGTCTGCCCATCCGTCTGTGGACGCAAGCCAAAATGATTTGTGCACCGCTTGCTACAAATCAGATACAAATCGTGGTTCACGATTAGAGGTAATGGAGGTTGGCACCCCGTGCCTAGCAACCGCTTCCTTTGGGTAGACGACTGCAAGTGTAGAAAACTTATCCGTTTCTTTGCTGGCTAGAAGGTGTGTTAGTTACTTAAGACAATCAATGAGCATCTAGGTGGTATTGTTTCCATTTCGAGTTGTAAGTAGACTATCGACCAAATCCATGGCAGTCTGTTTTTATTTCCATGTGAGTGTTGCTAGTTGCTGATGCTACACCTTGACTTTCCACAGGTCGATCCATCATTCACATACTTAACTAGATGAGCCTTCATGTCCGATTACCAGTACAAGGTGTATAAATCCTAATACCCCTCATCAAAACCCAGACGGCTAGAATGTCAAAACTGGTGTGCTTGCTCAGCCCGAGTTCCCTATAGTTGTCGCGTAATGTGACCCGCATTCGTCTCATGAAGTAACGAGTATCATCCGACCAGTCAAAGATTGCTTCTCCACGCCCCGCATGGGTTCAAATTGAAATTCCTCTTCCTTCAGACCTCCAGTTTGAACAGAGCGAGTCTGATTCGATAAGTTAGAGTCGATAGCGAGCTGTAGAGCTCGTGTACGTTCAGGTTTCGTAGTCGCACTCATCTAGAAGTTCCGTCCAGTGATGCCATTACATGCTTTAGCTCTTTCGAACATCAGCACATGGGAGGCCCTTGCGATCGGTCTAAATAGCGCATCTGGTACCATCCAAGTGATGCCTCCATCCAAAATCCCGATGCTATGGTTTTCACCGTCAGTCGAGTGTGTCACGTAGTTCCTCTTTGTAACTCCTTCACATACATCACTCCCTCGTGTTGCCTCGATGTGCAGCTGGGACTCTGATTCGGACCATAAGGATGTTCCACTGAATCACCCGCATCCTCAGGTAAAACGATGCTCAGAGCATTGCAGAGTCGGGATTCGAAAGCTGAAAGGACGTCCTCCTGTATTGTCTTTCACGAACACAGCACCCTGCTGTGCTAGAGAGATTTAAGCTGCGCAACCTCCGCAAATCCTGTGATTTATCTGCGATAGAATCAAGCGAGATCAAGAAATTGTTGTATCTGCGATCAGTTTCCAACCAAGACGGATCTTAGCGAGATCCACATGCATTCCCACTTCGCTGATTATATATTCAAAAGGTACACCTCGAACCCAGAAAATTACATTCAACAAGACTTTGAGCGGAGTGTCTCTTCCCTCAGGAGTTCTAAAATAAGATATAAATGCCATCCATGGCGTTCCGTTCTCCCAGTCAGGATTCAGAATGTTGTCAACAAATGCGATCGATACATGTGATCTCTGAAGCTGCTGGTGTGTTGATCAACCCAATGATCATGGTGCATAACGTTGAAAGGGCTGCATTACATTCGACATGCTGTTCTTAAGAGTATTCACCCCTTGGATTCCCATCTGTCGATAGTTCGTTCACTAGCCAATCCCCGAATGGAAGCTTGTTCCTTGCAGCTGGTCGACGGGTTGTCAATACGTGGTCGATGCGAACGGTTCCTGATTGTCACCTTGTTGAGTTCCTGATAATCAGTACACATACGAAAAGGCTTCTCTTCATGGGTATAGCGAGGGCTCCTTACAGCAAAAACTAGATCCGATGAAACTCAAGTCCAATAATTCCTGAAGTTGATTAGGCAGTTCCTGCAACCTTCCTGGTGTAAGACAATAAGATTTACTAGTAACAAGGGCTACCTCTGACATGATACCGATATGATATTCCACCTGACGATGGGAGGGTAAACCTGACAGTTCTTCTGGTAGTACTTAGGGAGAATCACGAGCAATTGGTGGATCCTCGATCCTCCTTTCCTTAGCCTTGACATCAGTAACGAGTGCTATCATTGCGGGGTAATCCTTCCATAAACGCTCCTAGATTTTCTTGCTGAAATGACGCTAACCGCTGTACCACTCTGGCGCGTTAGAATAGATAACAATCCTCCACGAGGGATACGCAGAATTGTCCCCTCACAGGGTACATCTATCAAGAATAACAGAAGAAAGGTCGATGCCGAACACTTGTTCCACAAGGTCGTGTCAGCATCCCAACGATCATATGAGGTTTCCATTGTCTAGCCATCGGCCGATTCCACAACAGGTTCAAACTCTTAAGAGCATCAGGGTCGAACGGAACAGTGACGAAGCGGGTTGCTACTCATACTAACTACCATGTCGTTAAAGCCCTGACGTCGCCCACGCCAATTCTAAATGCCCTTCCAAGAGCACCATTTCTGGTGTTGCTGTTTCCATTACCAGGGTTACAAGTACTGTCGTTGTTCCTTTGATCGTTGACCTCTTAACTTAACTACGGCCAAACCATGTTGTAGGCACCTTTATTTCCTTACTAAAAGCTAGGGTTATGAGCACCTTGTTGTCGCTGTGACTGCTGCTCCCAATGTCGTCGCTCGAAACGAAGCCCTACGGCTCTTCACCATCATTGTCCATCTTTTCACGTTCTGAGCCACGTCCTAAAGCGCTACTCATGGCGCTGGCAGTTATGCATACCCCACTAAAATCAATTATCATCACTTATGCCTCAGTCGATTCGTAAAAGTTGACTCCCATGGGTCGCTGACAAAAGTTAAGGATTTGATTGGAGCCAATTCGCTGGTATTCGTTGCCGGTAATCAAGGTCGTCAAGTACTGAGGTCGGTAAAGTACTACGCTCACCCTCTTGTCCATCGATGTTGCAAGTTTCTTGAGTAATACGCAGTGTGTTATGGGACTGTTGCTGAAGTGATCGTACTTCAGAATCTAAGGCGTCAATATGTTAAGTTCCAGCAAGCGAAGAAAGGTGAGAAAGATATAGACCAATCATTGTCATTGCAACATCCAACTCGGGGATGTTCGTACAAGCACCTAACATTCTACACAGTTCGCTAGGCGTTCAGATGGGTGTTCAGGTAATACTCGATAGCGTCGAGATTCAAAAGGATCCAGAGAGGAATGGAAAGTTCACGTTTGAGTAGGGGACAATCACTGCTATGACCCCTATAGGTTTGTTATGTTTCTCATCTATCAAATAACAAAACAGAACCCCTTTTTCACTTATTAAGCCTCACTGGGACTCGCATGCAACCCACATTATTATTATGTGTGCACCCACAATAATATTGAGATTTGCATGCTCATCTCAGCTCCTCTTAACTCATGTCAAATGGTTCCTCAATCTCGAGTAGCAAACATAGAGTATCACGAAGCGTAAGTCATGAAGGTTTAGGGAAATACCACCCTATCAGTCACATAACACATGCAAGTATACATGAATTCATATTGTTGTGCTAAACGTGCAATGACATTCAATATCATATGTAGGTGTTCACTAGTTATGCAGTACAATGAGTATACGAGAGACGAACCTTGCAATCTGGAGCTGAGTGTCATGGTAGTATTCACGTTTTCAGAACTGTTCGGTTATAGTCTGGTTTTACAAAAACATTTTTCCCCTTTTTAAAACCAAGTTCACTATAACCAATGGCTCTGATACCAATCTGTCACACCCCCAAAATACCACATGCGGAAAACCCCCGCGAGGCGTGTGACATACCAGGATCTTAGCCACCAATCACATTGAACTCATGGATATATTTAAATAAAACTTTCATTTATTAACAATGAGTGTTACAACGTTACAATATTTCACAGTTTACAGCGGAAGCAAAATTCATTTGTTAAGGGTTTATAAACCACATGTAAAAGCCCTTAGTCTTGTGTTGTGTTTCCATGTAACTCGACCCATGACCACTCCAGCTTCCCAGACAGCAAGTTCCAGTCAGTATGCACCTAAAGACCTGCAAGGCATGTAACAACGAATCAACAACAAAGTTGAGCGAGTTCACAGTTGGGTGTTCGCTTTAAGTTGTTTACGAAAACATAGTTTGTCTTTAGTTGGCTTACTTGCCGTGGGGTTTACCCCATAGTTGCAAATATGATTAACCAGTTTACCCTGTTTTCCAAACATATCCATAGTTGGTGGGGGCTTCCCGTGTGAATTACCAGTTTACCCTATTTTCCAAACATATCCATAGTTGGTAGGGGCTTCCCATGTGAATTATCAGACCGTACCATATCGACTACTACGAAAATAAGTTGTGCCCTAAGTCAATGTCTATCAGCATTGACCCTTTGCCTTTAGCCCATTAGTACACACCCGTTCGAACGACACGGTGTGAGGTTTGTTAAACCTAATAGCGCTATTAACTAATGACCCGCTCGCCATCGGCCTCGGCGATTAAGTCGATATAAAATGAGGGACTTCATGATAGAGTTTTGGTCCAGTATGTTTAATCTTGTTGTCCTAACCAAGGATGACGAACGTACGTATCCTACCCAAGGAGAATACGCGAGGTTTAATCTTGGCATCCTACCCATGGAGGATGGCCGTACATATCCTACCCAAGGAGAATATGTAGTTTCCGTTTTAGTTCTTTAACCCATTCCCAACCCTTGGGAATCCCATGCCTTGTAGAAAGTGTGAACTCACCTCGGTTTGCTCGGTATGCTTAATTACTTGTGCACAATTAATTCAATCAAAGCCTATAGTTTGCACGTACACACAATCAGTTGACATTCACCAAGTTCGACTAACAGTCAAGATCATCACGTACATGCAACTAACAATTAACACATAGCATTTATCAGTTATACAAGCTCATGCAACCATGCTTTACAATTATCAGTTACTTGTACTATCCTTATCAGTTAACATAGTCTTCACTAACCTAGTTAACTACTAACAGAATTAACCGAGTTACTGTGCTGGATTAATAACTCGACGAAACATACTTGTTTCGTCGTGAACCCCTTCGGTAAAACCCCCATGTTTCGTCGTAATCCCCATCGACGAAACTCTCAGGTTTCGTCGACATGTGTTTCGTCGACAAGCAATTGTTACGTCGCGTAACAGTTTCAAACACATAAAAAACCCTAATTATCTTCATCAATTTCGCCAACTTCATCCATCAATCACTAAATCAGGTTAACTCTTACGGTCACATAATTTACTCGATCATAATCAATCATTCAATCGTCATTCATTAACCATATCACCACTAATATCAAATTCATCAATAAACAGACAGATCTAACAACAGAACCACATATTCTAGTTATATTTTACCACGCATACCATACATAACAGTTTACAGAGTCTTCATATAACTCATATAACCCTAACATAATTATAATCGATGTTCGCATAACAATATACCTAAGATTTCATGAAATATTCGAACCCTAATCAACACAATACGGCAAATCCGTATTCTAACATGATTCTATAACCATAACACATCATCACAATTATCAAGCAATGAAACAAGCAAGTCTAATCGAATAATCATATACTTACCGGTTACGAGATGTGCTAGCCCGGGTTTCGGGAGAGTTAGAGATTGCCGTCAGGTGCAAAAAGGGGAAGGAGAGAGAGTCTAGGGTTTGGAATTTGATAACTGATTAGCTCTTACGTAACCCTATATTGTTATATATACGCGTATGAGAATTGGGCCCTTACTGGGCTTCGCAGCGAACTGGGCCGTCGAAACTCCACGTTTCGTCGAGGTGTTTGTGACGAAACCCTCCCTTGGTTTTCGTCGAGACGGTTTGAGGCGAAACTCTGGGTTTCGTCGAGGTTGTTCGGGGTGCAATAATTTAAGATTTTAACTTCTAAACAGGTTAACAGGTTACCAATTTAAATCACCAAACATATAACACAATAATCACAATACGTTTTAACATATCACAAACGTGTACGGTTACAAGGCAAACAAGTCGTGTAAACAAACAATTTAAACAATTAACGTGCAATTAATGTGAAGATGGAATCTTGGAAACTCGAGTTGTTACACCCTCACCCCGTACCGGAGATGACGTGTGTGAACTAATGACCTAGTCATGCCCAGTGTTTTGATTGGAGCACTAGGGAACGGGCAAAACATACATCAGGAGCCGTCTTGTTCAGTATCGAGATATTATCAACATTACTTTTGGATTTGTTAACAAACTGGATTAAACACTTGGTAATTAACGTTTTCATAAAACTGTGAACTCGCCAGCTTTGTCTGATACACTTGTTGCATGCTCGCAGGTCGTTAGATGTCTTGGACTGGAACTTGCTGTCTGGAGTAGCTGGAGTGGTCATGTGTCGGGCTGATTGGATACTCATGATGGGATTGTTTACTTTACACATTTGCTTTGAAACATTTAAACTATGAATTACTTATTGCTTCCGCTGAACTTGTTGGATTTTTATTGTGGTACTTTTCATTAATAATTGGCAATTTCGTTTGAAAACATGTTATGAGTTCAACATGATTAGTGGCTCATTATTGGTACGTCACACGCCTAGCAGGGATTCCGTAGGTGATATTTTGGGGGTGTGACAGTTTGGTATCAGAGTCACTGGTTATAGTGAACTTGGTTTTAAAACGTTTTTATAAAGCCAGACTATAACCGAACAGCTTCGAACTCGACCATGAAACTCGGCACAAGATTGCAAGGTTCGTCTCTCGTTTACTTATTGCATAGCATATTTAGTATACACTTATGTACAATGTTGCATGTGATTGCACACACTTGGCATTTCAGACTGAATTCATGAGTATTTACCTGAGTCATGTGATTGATAGAGTCATAGTGTGATATCCCGTTAGATTTTCGTGGTTTACGTTTGTGGTGTTTTGTCTTATTGCGAGAACTTGAGGAGCCTTATAGCATGAGTTGGGAGGAGCTGAGATAAACATGCAAATCGCGTTATTATTGTGGGTGCACACATAATAATAATGTGGGGTGCATGCGAGTCCCGGTGAGATCTAACAAGTGTGAAAGGGATTCCGCTTTGTTATCTGATGTACTTTGTAATCTGTAGAAGTTGTTGTGAGTTTAACTCCTACTTTATCTTGACTCTTGATCTTTCCCCTTCTCTTATATAGAACCATGAGCGGACGAGGTCACGGACGTGGTCACATTGCGATGACCCAGGCTGAGCTGACAAATCTGATTAACACACGTGTGGCTGAGGCTTTGGCAGCCTACCAAGCTGCTACGATATGTGCCAATTACCCTTTATTCTTGTGTTGCGTACACAACTCTAACCCCTGTGTTGTATTTTATTTCGTTCATTAGGTCAGCAAGCGCAACAGAATCAAAACAATCCACCTGCTTGTACGTTCAAGACGTTCATGGATTGTAAGCCACAGACCTTCAGTGGGACTGAAGGGGCTGTAGGACTCCTGCGTTGGTTTGAGAAGGCAGAATTGGTGTTTGCCATGTGTAATTGTCCTGCTGGGGACAGAGTGAAGTATGCTACAGGCACACTCGAGGATGGTGCCCTGACATGGTAGATTGCCCAGGTTCAGATGCTGGGCATTGAGATGGCAAATGCCACTACTTGGGACGATTTTAAGGAGTTGATGAGGGAGGAGTATTTCCCTCGTGATGAGATTCAGAAACTGGAGAATGAGTATTATGATCGGAAGATGGTGGGGTCAGAGATCAAGGCATTCACGAAACGATCTCATGAACTAGCAATTTTGTGCCCTAACCTGTCTCGACCTCCACCTCGACGAATTAAGTTGTATCTCAAGGGCCTAGCACCAGCCATAAAGGGGTATGTCACTGCTTCAAATGTCACACCCCCAAAATCCACCTGCGGAAAGCCACCGCTTGGAGGCGTGACTGACCAGGATCCAGCCACCAATCATATTGAACAAGCATATAAGTAGTTATAAAATCCAACCAATACAATTGGTGTTCAAACAAAACATAGTTTAAGTCGCAAGCGGAAGCATAAAGTTTAAAATCAAAACATAAGTTTAATTGTTTCGAAGTTTAACTTGGCACACAGCCGTTCATGTCCCACATCGACTCTCTTCCATGCAAGCTCCAGCTAAGTACCTAAAGACCCGCAAAGCATGTAGTAACGAGTCAACAAGTTGAGTGAGTTCACGGTTGGGTGTTCATTTTAAGTTGTTTCGAAAACAGTTTCCTTTATCTGGCATCCTGCCGTGGGGGTTACCCCATAGTTAAAAACGTGACTTGTTTATTCCCGGTTACTCTGGCAATCCAGCCGTGGGGGCTACCCCGTGTTAGTTATCTGGCATTTCGGCCATGGGGGCTACCCCATGTATACACTAGACTCGTTACCATATCGACTGCTGACTGTAGTCATGTTTATGTGCCCTGAAACTGTCAATGTCTATCATCATTAACGTGCCCCAGGTCCATTAGTTCACGCCCGTCCTCTGCGGCACGGTGTGAGGTTTGTCAGACCTAAATAGCGCTATCTAACTAATGACCCGCTCGCCATTGGCCCAGCGATTAAGTCGATATAAAAGGAGGGACTTCGTGATAGAGTTTTGGTCTAGTACGAGTTATTTGTCCATGAGGACGAGGAATTACATTCCTGAACCAATGCTGTCCTACCCAAGGAGGACGAGGA
The DNA here is from genome assembly GCA_030545235.1 of Helianthus tuberosus. Classification (NCBI taxonomy): domain Eukaryota; kingdom Viridiplantae; phylum Streptophyta; class Magnoliopsida; order Asterales; family Asteraceae; genus Helianthus; species Helianthus tuberosus. The sequence continues at coordinate 38,185 of JARYGA010036096.1, forward strand.
AACCACGTTCCTTAACCCCATTCCCAACCCAGGGAATCCCATGCTTTGTAGAGGGTGTGAACTCACCTTGGTTTGCTCGGCAGATACACAGAAAAGTCAGTCAAGTTGTAAGTGGTCAACTACGTCCTAACATAGATACCGTTCAAGTCAGGTTCAAACCAAGTAGTGCACGTATTTTCTACACGTATTCATACACAAGTAACGATCATGACATACTCGTCTATCATGGCAAAACAACAACAGTGCACAACATACTCAATTAACAGTAGCACATACGACCCATAAGTTCGGCCCAATCACTTAGGCCCGTAATGGGGTGCAAGTCTAAACAGCGTGTACATGCATATGGTCTCGAGTCGAGACTGTGCGGTCTCTAGTCGAGACTGTGCGGTCTCGAGTTGTAGCCTACTAGTTCTCGAGTCGCAACTGAGATGGTCTCGGGTCATGCATGTATTGGTCTCGAGTCGCAACTGGACTCGCAAGCATGGTCTCGAGTCATGATGTTTGTGTGCTGATCAAGTGTGGTCTCGAGTCGAGACTAGGGGTCTTTGACTCGCAACCTGTGTCGCAACCTATGTTCTCGAGTTGTCATGCGATGATCTCGAGTCGAAACCAGAGGTCTCGACTGGACATCTGCTGATTTCTACACAGTGTACTTATCCAATGAGATTTTGATTTCATGCAACAATGTGTACCATCCATTTAAACATGTTTTCTTGTCTAACAATTTACTAAAATGGATCAAACAATCAGATTTCAAATATTCATAACACCTTCATATCATATTCATGTTGTTCTTCATATATTCAAGTCATGTTCATGTTGATCATTCAAACTTGTTTATCATATTTTAGGGTTTTTAGCATTAATCATAATCATAACATGAACAACCATCAAAACACTTGAACATACTCTTCCAATGGTTTCAAATCATCACAAAACACCTCAAACTCGACCCTACACTAATCCGATTAACATGATACTATCTAATACACATGTGCAAGCCGGTTTCATGAACATCCACATTTAATGGTTTGAATCACATTTAGACACAAGATATCATAAGCTCATTATGCAACATATCCGAAATCAAAACATGTTAGCCGAATAACATCATCATATATAACATCATCATACGAAATAAACACCTAGCATGCATCACTAACCTATATCATTACACATCAACACATTTAATCATGTATAAACATGTATTTGCAAAGAAATCACTAACCGGTTCAAGTGTGGGTTCAAAGTAGTGAAGTAGTAATGGGTGAAGCTTCCAAATGTGTGTGTGTGAGCCGATCCGAAAGCTCCTTGTGGTCACCGGTTTGATCCGAGAATGAGGGAAGAGGGTTTGTGTTTCTAGGGTTTTAGTGATGAAAGGAGAGTGTGTGTGGAAATGTTGCAAATGATGCAAAGAGGCAAGGTTGGTCACTCTTGTGGGTTTTATACCCGGACCAAGTTGGTGCACCCTAGTGGGTCTCGGGTGGATTAGATGAGGTGCGGCCCAACCGGCCCAACTATTACACTATTCACTCGAGACCGCATGGTCTCGAGTCGGGTTCTTGTGTCTCGGGTCGCATACATTCAAGCATACATATAAACATAACACATAATCACATAATTTCACTTAGGTCATTAAACCAACAAGTAAACTAGTCACACAACGTTCAAGCATGTTACATTAAGATACAATGAAAGGTTCTAAATTTCGAGTTGTCACATCATCCCCAAGTTGAAAGAAATTTCGTCCCGAAATTTGGTAAGCACTCACTGAGGAAGCTAGTTAAGTTGTATGGTTTTCCCGGTTTTCCTGGGGTGTCACATCCACCCCCCGTTGATCTGGAATTTCGTCCCGAAATTCCGTAGCTTCAGCCTCAGTGGTGGTTGTACTGTTTGCGACGTGAGTTCCAACGAACTCGAACGAGAGGTATTCTAGTGCTCTTGAGGACCTTAACATCCCGGTCCGTGATTTCGACTGGTTCCTCGACGAATCGTAATTGCTCGTCGATGGTGAGTTCCTTCAGAGGAACTACGTGGGTCTCATCTAACAGACATTTCTTCAGATTCGACACGTGGAAAACGTTGTGAACTGCACCGAGTTCTGCTGGTAAGTTTAGTCTGTAGGCCACCCTGCCTATTTTCTCAATGATTTCGAAAGGTCCAACGTATCGTGGGTTAAGTTTGCCTCGTTTACCAAAACGAACCACACCCCTCCAGGGTGAAACTTTGAGTAGTACCCGCTCCCCAACCTGGAGCTCAAGTGGTTTCCTTCCCTTATCGGCGTAGACTTTCTGACGGTCACGAGCTGCCGCCATGCGTTTCCGTATTTGAGCAATTTGTTCGGTTGTGTCTACCACATGTTCTGGACCAGTGATCTGACTATCCCCCACCTCTGCCCAACAAAGAGGTGATCGGCATTTACGTCCGTACAATGCCTCAAACGGAGCAGCTTTAATGCTGGTGTGGTAGCTGTTATTGTACGAGAATTCCACAAGTGGCAGATGCTTCTCCCAGCTGTTTCCAAAGTCGATTACACATGCACGAAGCATGTCTTCTAAGGTTTGAATAGTGCGCTCGGACTGCCCGTCCGTCTGAGGGTGATACGCTGTGCTCATATCTAATCGTGAACCAAAGGATTTGTGCATTTCCTGCCACAATTCTGAAGTAAAACGCGCATCTCGATCCGAGATAATTGAGGTGGGCACCCCGTGCCTCGAAACAACTTCCTTGAGGTATATTTCTGCAAGAGTGGAGAACTTATCCGTCTCCTTGATAGCCAAGAAGTGTGCAGATTTTGTGAGTCGATCCACGATCACCCAAATAGTATCGTTTCCGCGCTGGGATCTAGGCAGGCCAGTAACGAAATCCATGGAAATTTTCTCCCATTTCCATTGTGGTATCTCTGGTTGTTGAAGTAGGCCTGAGGGTTTCTGGTATTCAGACTTGACTCTCGCACAAGTCAAACACTTGCTGACGTAAGTTGCTATGTGGGCCTTCATGCTAGGCCACCAATATGTAGTTTTGATGTCGTGGTACATTTTATCCGAACCAGGATGTACCGAGTAGCGAGACTTGTGTGCTTCATCCATTACAAGCTCTCATAGGTTACCATAGAGTGGGACCCTAACGCGTCCCGTTACGTAGTAAGCACCGTCTTCCTTCTGTTCTAAGCGTTGCCTTGATCCGCGTAGGGCTTCAGCCCTGACGTTTTCTGGTTTCAGTGCTTCTATCTGAGCAGCTCGTATTTGGGAAGGGAGACTAGAATGGATCGTGAGTTGTAACGCTCGCACGCGCTTAGGCGCAGTGTCCTTTCGACTGAGGGCGTCAGCCACAACATTGGCCTTGCTCGGGTGATACCTGATTGAGCACTCGTAGTCATTCAGTAGTTCGACCCATCGTCGCTGTCGCATATTCAGTTCTTTCTGTTTGAAAATGTGCTCGAGGCTCCTGTGGTCGGTGTAGATGGCGCACTTGGTACCGTACAGGTAATGTCGCCATAACTTAAGTGCGAAAACAACAGCTCCCAGCTCTAAATCGTGTGTAGTGTAGTTCTTCTCGTGAACTTTGAGTTGGCGTGAGGCGTAGGCTATAACTTTATCTCGTTGCATCAACACACAACCAAGGCCCTGAATTGACGCGTCACAGTAAACCACAAAGTCGTCGGTGCCTTCCGGCAAGGAAAGGATAGGTGCGCTGCAAAGTCTATCCTTTAAGTGCTGAAATGCTGATTCCTATGCATTTCCCCAACGATAAACAACGCCTTTCTGCGTTAGTGAGGTGAGAGGCTGTGCAATCTTGGAAAAATCCTTAATGAACCTCCTGTAGTAACCTGCCAATCCCAAGAATTGGCGTATTTCCTTTGGCGTACGAGGTGCAGGCCAGTTCTTAATCGAGTCTACCTTGGATGGATCAACGTGAATCGCATCCTTGTTTACCACGTGGCCTAGGAAATGGACTTCTCGAAGCCAGAAATCGTATTTCGAGAACTTTGCGTAAAGCTGTTCTGTTCGAAGGAGTTCCAAAATAAGTCGCAGATGTTGCTCGTGCTCCTCCCGACTCTTAGAATAGATCAGGATGTCGTCGATGAATACTATAACAAACTTGTCCAGGTAAGGCTTGCACACTCGATTCATTAAGTCCATGAAAACCGCAGGTGCGTTTGTCAGCCCAAAAGGCATGACCAAAAACTCATAGTGTCCGTAACGCGTTCTAAAAGCTGTTTTGGAGACGTCCTCTTCTCGGACTCTTAACTGGTGATATCCCGATCTCAAATCGATCTTCGAATAGTAGCTCGACCCTTGCAGTTGGTCGAACAAGTCATCAATACGCGGTAGAGGATAACGATTCTTCACCGTTACCTTGTTGAGTTCCCGGTAGTCGATGCACATTCTGAAGGTATCGTCCTTCTTCTTCACAAATAGTACTGGAGCTCCCCAGGGTGATGAGCTAGGACGAATAAATCCCTTATCCAAGAGTTCTTGCAGTTGCGTAGAGAGTTCTTCCAACTCTGATGGAGCTAAACGATAAGCTGCACGAGCTATAGGCGCAGCTCCAGGAGCTAGTTCGATCTGAAACTCGACTTGGCGATGGGGCGGAAGACCAGGTAATTCCTCAGGAAATACCTCGGGATAGTCGCGTACAACTGGAAAATCTTCTATCTTCTTCTCTTTTTCCGAGGTGTCAGTAACGAGAGCCAAAATGGCAGTGTGGCCCCTTCGCAAGCACTTCTGGGCCTTAAGGAGAGAGATGATCTTCTCAACAGCACTCCTCTTGTCGCCATGAATAATGAGAGGTTCACTACCGGAACCTGGAATACGAACAACCTTCTCGTTGCAAAGAATCTCTGCTCGATGTTGGGATAACCAATCCATCCCAATGACAACGTCGAAACTACCCAAGACGATAGGAATAAGGTCGATAGAGAAGGTCTGGTTTGCAAGAACAAGTTTACAACCCCTGACTACGTGTGTGGCCTCTAAACTCTTACCATTTGCTAGTTCTACAGTGTGCTTGTTGTTCAAAGGTGTTGGAATACGCTTAAGCATTCGACTAACTTCTAGTGACATGTAGCTAGTATCGGCACCCGAATCAAATAAAACTGTAACATAAAAGTCGTCGAGAAGGAACTTACCCGCCACAACATTGGGGTCATTCCTTGCTTCACCTTGGCCGATCACGAACGCCCGCCCCCTGGCTCCATTGTTGTTGTTGTTGTTCCTATTGTTACCATTAGGGGTGTGCACGGTTCGGTTCGGTTATTAGCATTATCCGTAACCGTAACCGAAGTCATCGGTTAATCGGTTCGGTTAATTTGTCGGTTTTCGGTTCGGTTCGGTTAATTTTCGGTTAATAACCAATTCAAAGAAGAGCTATTTTTTTGCTTAGAAATACATGTAATGGAGGTATAAATACATAAAATAGATGTATAAATACATGAAATGGATGTATAAATAAATGAAATGGAGGTATAAATGCATGAATAGATGTTTAAATAAATGAAATGAAGGTATAAATAAATGAAATAGATGTATTATTACATGAAATTAAAGTATAAAACATGAAATAGAGGTATAAAAGCTAGAAATATATAAAAAAAATAAAAGGTTCGGTTCGGTTAATTTCGGTTAACCGATGGTAAAAAAAATATCCGTTAACCGACTTTCGGTTAATTCGGTTTCGGTTAATTTCGGTTCGGTTTTGTCGGTTTTCGGTTCGGTTTCGGTTAACGGTTCGGTTATTGCACACCCCTAGTTACCATTCCCCTGATTGTTGTTATGGTTGTTGTTATTCTGGTTCCTGTTCAGTTGAGGACAGTCTCTCTTGAAGTGGCCTTCAGCTCCACACTGAAAGCACCCTTTGTTATCACCTTGCTGCTGCTGATGGCGTTGGTTCTGTTGAGCTTGCTGACGATTCTGATTGGCGGGATATAAGCTCCTGCAATCCTTTGCAGCGTAACCTGGCTTGTTGCACCGATGACAGTTGCCCCTGGTGCATGGCCCGCTGTGGTGCAGGCTGCAGCAATTGCATTTGGGGTGATTCCCTTTGTACCCACCATGACTTTGACCACCAGACGATTGCTGACTAGGGCTCTTGTAGTCTTCAGTCTTTCTCTGCTAAGGCTGGGACTGAACAGAAGTCGACCCCTTACTTGAAGTTTCATCCCATTTCCGTTTGTTGTCGCTAAGAGTACCTGAAGTAGTTGCCGCACCTATGCGCTTTGGCAACTTGTTCTGCTCCACCGCTTGGTCAGTAAGACGGTGAGCCAACTGAACAACCTGCTGGATAGTAGCGAGGTTTGCTGAAGTCACATGGCTTTGGATCTCTGGCACCAAGCCCTTGAGAAAGAGTTCAATTCGCTTAAATGGAGGGTCCACCATAGTAGGACACAGTAAGGCAAGGTCGTTCGACCTCTTGGTAGACGCCTCAATCTCTGACCCTGTCATCTTGAGGTTGAAGAACTCGACTTCCAGCTTATGAACGTCATCACGACTGCAGTATTCCTCCTTGATCATCTCCTTAAAAGTTTCCCATGGGGTGGCGTTGGCAGCAACCAACCCCAGCATTTGGACCTGAGCGTTCCACCACGTGAGGGCTAAACCCTCGAGAGTACCGGTAGCATACTTCACCCTGCGCGCCTCAGGGCATTCACACATTTCGAACACAGATTCTAGTTTCTCAAACCAGTGGAGGAGACCTACTGCTCCTTCAGTGCCGCTGAAAGTAGTTGGTCGGCAGTCCATGAAAGTTTTAAAGGTACACACAGGTGGCTGAGCGTGTTGACCTATTGTGGGTGAAAGAAAAGACAGAGTTTAACACAAAGGTTGGTTCATGAGAGTAGGATCTACATATCCTAGAATGAGTTAGAACTACAGGATATACCTCCCGCGTGTGCAGCTGCAAGTGCCGCAACAACTCGTTCATTAATCAGAGCCGTCAACTGGGCTTGTGTCAGGTTAACGCGTCCAGACATGATCTTCATATCAAGAGGAACGTGTGTGAGAGGGGTTCGCGAAAATGCGATGACAGAAGTGAGCAAGTACACACGCATTCAAGCAACAGTAGTTATACTAACCAAGCATACCATGAGCAATGTGCTATATAACTAACAAGTAGGCAATATATACACAGATCATATCACCTAGAGTGTCGAGCCTTGCATGTGGAGTGAAGCGTCGTTGTGGACCGTTGAGCACTGTACAGGTTATAGTCCGGTTTTAACAAAAACGTTTCTCCTTTATTAAAACCAAGTTCACTATAACCAATGGCTCTGATACCAATCTGTCACACCCCCAAAATCCACCTGCGGAAAGCCACCGCTTGGAGGCGTGACTGACCAGGATCCAGCCACCAATCATATTGAACAAGCATATAAGTAGTTATAAAATCCAACCAATACAATTGGTGTTCAAACAAAACATAGTTTAAGTCGCAAGAGGAAGCATAAAGTTTAAAATCAAAACATAAGTTTAATTGTTTCGAAGTTTAACTTGGAACACAGCCGTTCATGTCCCACAACGACTCTCTTCCATGCAAGCTCCAGCTAAGTACCTAAAGACCTGCAAAGCATGTAGTAACGAGTCAACAACAAGTTGAGTGAGTTCACGGTTGGGTGTTCATTTTAAGTTGTTTCGAAAACAGTTTCCTTTATCTGGCATCCTGCCGTGGGGGTTACCCCATAGTTAAAAACGTGACTTGTTTATTCCCGGTTACTCTGGCAATCCAGCCGTGGGGGCTACCCCGTGTTAGTTATCTGGCATTTCGGCCGTGGGGGCTACCCCATGTATACACTAGACTCGTTACCATATCGACTGCTGACTGTAGTCATGTTTATGTGCCCTGAAACTGTCAATGTCTATCATCATTGACGTGCCCCAGGTCCATTAGTTCATGCCCGTCCTCTGCGGCACGGTGTGAGGTTTGTCAGACCTAAATAGCGCTATCTAACTAATGACCCGCTCGCCATTGGCCCGGCGATTAAGTCGATATAAAAGGAGGGACTTCGTGATAGAGTTTTGGTCTAGTACGAGTTATCTGTCCATGAGGACGAGGAATTACATTCCTGAACCAATGCTGTCCTACCCAAAGAGGACGAGGAAACCACGTTCCTTAACCCCATTCCCAACCCAGGGAATCCCATGCTTTGTAGAGGGTGTGAACTCACCTTGGTTTGCTCGGCAGATACACAGAAAAGTCAGTCAAGTTGTAAGTGGTCAACTACGTCCTAACATAGATACCATTCAAGTCAGGTTCAAACCAAGTAGTGCACGTATTTTCTACACGTATTCATACACAAGTAACGATCATGACATACTCGTCTATCATGGCAAAACAACAACAGTGCATAACATACTCAATTAACAGTAGCACATACGGCCCATAAGTTCGGCCCAATCACTTAGGCCCGTAATGGGGTGCAAGTCCAAACAACGTGTACATGCATATGGTCTCGAGTCGAGACTGTGCGGTCTCTAGTCGAGACTGTGCGGTCTCGAGTTGTAGCCTACTAGTTCTCGAGTCGCAACTGAGATGGTCTCGGGTCATGCATGTATTGGTCTCGAGTCGCAACTGGACTCGCAAGCATGGTCTCGAGTCATGATGTTTGTGTGCTGATCAAGTGTGGTCTCGAGTCGAGACTAGGGGTCTTTGACTCGCAACCTGTGTCGCAACCTATGTTCTCGAGTTGTCATGCGATGATCTCGAGTCGAAACCAGAGGTCTCGACTGGACATCTGCTGATTTCTACACAGTGTACTTATCCAATGAGATTTTGATTTCATGCAACAATGTGTACCATCCATTTAAACGTGTTTTCTTGTCTAACAATTTACTAAAATGGATCAAACAATCAGATTTCAAATATTCATAACACCTTCATATCATATTCATGTTGTTCTTCATATATTCAAGTCATGTTCATGTTGATCATTCAAACTTGTTTATCATATTTTAGGGTTTTTAGCATTAATCATAATCATAACATGAACAACCATCAAAACACTTGAACATACTCATCCAATGGTTTCAAATCATCACAAAACACCTCAAACTCGACCCTACACTAATCCGATTAACATGATACTATCTAATACACATGTGCAAGCCGGTTTCATGAACATCCACATTTAATGGTTTGAATCACATTTAGACACAAGATATCATAAGCTCATTATGCAACATATCCGAAATCAAAACATGTTAGCCGAATAACATCATCATATATAACATCATCATACGAAATAAACACCTAGCATGCATCACTAACCTATATCATTACACATCAACACATTTAATCATGTATAAACATGTATTTGCAAAGAAATCACTAACCGGTTCAAGTGTGGGTTCAAAGGTGTGAAGTAGTAATGGGTGAAGCTTCCAAATGTGTGTGTGTGAGCCGATCCGAGAGCTCCTTGTGGTCACCGGTTTGATCCGAGAATGAGGGAAGAGGGTTTGTGTTTCTAGGGTTTTAGTGATGAAAGGAGAGTGTGTGTGGAAATGTTGCAAATGATGCAAAGAGGCAAGGTTGGTCACTCTTGTGGGTTTTATACCCGGACCAAGTTGGTGCACCCTAGTGGGTCTCGGGTGGATTAGATGAGGTGCGGCCCAACCGGCCCAACTATTACACTATTCACTCGAGACCGCATGGTCTCGAGTCGGGTTCTTGTGTCTCGGGTCGCATACATTCAAGCATACATATAAACATAACACATAATCACATAATTTCACTTAGGTCATTAAACCAACAAGTTAACTAGTCACACAACGTTCAAGCATGTTACATTAAGATACAACGATAGGTTCTAAATTTCGAGTTGTCACATCATCCCCAAGTTGAAAGAAATTTCGTCCCGAAATTTGGTAAGCACTCACTGAGGAAGCTAGTTAAGTTGTATGGTTTTCCCGGTTTTCCTGGGGTGTCACATCAAACCTCAACAATCTACCTCAGATCATCCATTTAGCACACAAGATTACCGACCAAGAGGTCGAGCGAGGATCGCTACTGCCTCGTGTTTCTGCTACTACCCCTGCTGCTACCGCTACCACACGTGCTAGTGATAACAAGCGTAAATGGAACGACACTGATAAAGCGACCAGTGCAAGTCAATCTCAGAAAAGGCCCAACAACAGCAATAACCATAGTCTCAGTCAGTCGTCCTCAGTTAATCAAGGCCAGGGCAACAGTTCGGGTCAGGGTTCGTATGCGGGGAAACTACCAAAGTGCAATAAGTGCAACTATCACCATCGGGGGTCGTGCACTCGAGTATGTCATAGGTGCAACAAAGTGGGGCATATGGCTAGAGATTGTAGGGTTTCACTTCCGAACCAGCAGCAGCAACACACCCCGCAACAGCAACAGCCACAGCAGCAGGAAAGGCAACAACCCCAGCAAAACCGTGGAAATCGTAAGGGATGCTTTTAATGTGGAGCCGAGGGTCACATCAGGCGAGACTGCCCTCAACTAAATCAGAATGCTGGTGGTAACAACAATGGGAACAATAACAACGGAAACAACAACAATGGGGGCAATGGTGGAAATGGTGCGCACGGGAGGGTGTTCACTATTGGAGCTGGGGAAGCTAGAAATGATGGCAATGTAGTGACTGGTACGTTTTTAGTAAATGATCTATTTGCTTCTGTTTTATTCGACTCTGGTGCCGATTGGAGTTATGTATCCTTGGGGTTCAGTCGTTAGTTAGGGTTAAGTCCTACACCTCTTGCACACAAACACGTAGTAGAACTAGCTGACGGTAAATCGATTGAAGCTTCACATGTCCTCGTTGGGTGTAAGCTTGATCTTATGGGTCATGTTTTCGACATTGACCTACTCCCTGTTACTCTTGGAAGTTTTGATGTGGTGGTTGGCATGGATTGGTTATCTAAGCATCAGGCGGAAATTCTTTGTAAAGAGAAAATCGTGCGTATCCCTCTCCCTAGTGGAGAATCTTTTCGGTTCAGGGTTATCGTCTCGCACCAGGAGAGTTGTAGGAGTTGTCAAACCAACTCCAAGAGCTGTTGGATAGAGGTTTTATTCGACCCAGCTCTTCGCCTTGGGGAGCCCCAGTACTGTTTGTGAAGAAGAAGGATGGGTCCTTTCGGATGTGCATAGATTATCGTGAACTCAACAAGGTAACAGTCAAGAACCGTTATCCTTTACCACGTATCGACGATCTGTTTGACCAGCTACAAGGGTCAAGTTTTTATTCCAAGATCGACTTAAGGTCGGGCTATCATCAGGTATGAGTCCGAGAGGAAGATGTCCCAGAACGGCTTTTCAGACGCGGTATGGCCACTATGAGTTTTTGGTTATGCCGTTTGGGTTGACTAACGCACCAGCGGTCTTCATGGATCTCATGAACTGCGTGTGCAAACCGTATCTCGATGACTTTGTTATTGTATTTATCGACGACATCTTGATCTACTCCAAGAGCAAGGAAGACCACGAGCGGCATTTTGTTAGTGCACTACGTCTATTGACTTCGTCTTGTATCATGAGATAGGATAGGATATCTAGTGCACGAGGTTCGAGAAACTGAGAAATGAGGTTTAAGTGAAGATTTCGCTTGAAGTGAACTTGTGACAAGTTCAAGCGAAATCACACACAACAGATTTCGCTTCAGCTGGTTCAGGTTACTCTCAAGCGAAATCTTACCTCTATAAATAGTGCACATGTCATTTCATTTGGTACGCGACTTCCGAAAGTGTAACGAAGTGCTGCCGGTTTTCTGTCAGGTTGTAAACATTGTTATTATCAATACAAGCAACAGATTAAAGATTACAAGCTGTTTTCGTGTCCGGTTTACTGATTCCGCCTTTAAACTGGATGTAAAACTCTTCTGAACGACTCAGTCGGGTCAAACAACGATCCAACAAGTGGTATCAGAGCTCAGGAAGAAGAGTTTAGCTTGATATCATCTATTTTTCTGACTTCTACACCTTCTTTTTCAATCTGGATGTGATTTCACGGTCAAAATGGTCTGAATTTTTCACCGAACGTGTAAAACAGTATTCTAACAAAGCCTTGAAAGTTTGAGACTGAAATTCGAAGTAAAAATGACAAAAATTGGACAGAAACTAGATTTCGCTTGAAAGAGTTCGTAGATAATGGGTTGATTTCGCTTCAAAACAGACTGTTTGGACTATTTCGCTTGAACATCTGAAGCGAAATAGTGTTGTGTTCTTTGATTTCGCTTGAGTTCATCTGAAGCGAAATAGAGCTGCTGGTTTTCGCTTGAAGGTTCTAATCAGTTGAAGCGAAATAGTTGATTTCGCTTGAATTAGTTGTGTTAGCAGATTTCGCTTGAACAGTTTAAAAGGAGATTTCGCTTGAACTATTATTTTGTGCTGAATTCGCTTGAAGTAATTAGTCAAAAGATTTCGCTTGAAGTCTCATTCTGCTTCAACTTTAGATTTCGCTTGAGTTTCCTAGTTCGATTGAAAAGTGGAATTTTGTGTCGGATCATTTCACGACGATCAAGTGTCAGTCATTTTCAGTTTATTTGATATTTGATTGTACTGATTGGGTTTGTTTGATCATTCTGTCAGGTTTGCATTATGGCTGAGGAATTCTTCAATACGTTTTACAACGCATTTGCAACCGAATCGTCTGAGGCTTCAAATATTACACCAAAAACCATTTCTAAAGTGCTAAATGAAAATATTAAGAATGATAATTTTTACGGAACTCATTCAAAGCCACCAACTCTTGATAGTATTGAGGATTATACCTGGTGGAAAGAACGTTTCATCAACTGGGCAAAGGCGTATACTCATGAAAGTTGGTTTTGCCTGGAGTATGGGTATGAAAAACCAAAAGACGATAAAGGCGAAGATCTTGTATTCAAAAAGTTTACTAGAGAAGATAAAGCTGAATTTGTAGCTGAACAGAGAATGATAGCATTGATCCAGTCCGCAATCAGAAATGATATCTTTGCTTTACTAACTCATGACGGGTCATCTAAGTCTGTCTGGGAAGCTTTACGTGTTAAAGCTGAAGGGGGTAAACAGATTAAAAAGAACAAAATTGCTTTATTAAAGAAAGAATTTGATCTGTTTGATAACATAAAAGGAGAGTCGGTGAGGCAAATGATTGAGAGATTCTGTCATCTAAAAATTGAATTGGAAAGATTAGAGATAAACAAAACAAGAGAGGAATTGATAGACAAAGTGATTGAAGCGTTACCACGAGCTGATCAGTGGCAAACGTTTGTTTTTATTTTGAAAAATGATGCTGTGTATGATAATATTACTCTTGATGCTTTGTTTGAAAAGATTGAAAGTCATGATTTGGAGTTGCAGAAGCAAAACAAGATGACTGATTCTTCACATCAACAGAACGTTGGCTTGTATTACAAAGGCAGTGTACTTTCTGATAAAGGCGTTGGTTCACCAAAAACAGCATTTAGTGGTGAAAAGATGAAAGAACCACCAACAATGTCAACAAGTCATCATTCTGGATATCATTCATCTTCAAAGACAAATTCTGATGATTCTGAAGAAATTCTGTGCAACATTGCTCTTAAACTGAAGAATTCTCCTGCAATGAGCATCAATGCAGCGAAGCAGCAAATGAGTTTCCTTGCATCTGTTCTGGAGTCATATGAAGGTCTAGTAGCTGGCAAAATTGGAAACTCCGAATTGACCAAAGAAGACTATGACCAGATTGATCCGGAAGAAATGGAGCTCATTGACATCCGTTGGTGTTTAGCTAGTTGTATTCGAAGAGCTCAGAGGTATATGGAGATTACCGGGAAACAATCTCTTGGAGGTGCATCAACAAAGCTTGGATTTGACAAATCCAAAGTGACCTGCTTCAAATGCAAGCAGAAAGGTCATTTCAAGAGAGAATGCAGAAATTCTGAAGTTGGTGAAAGAAATGAACATCCTTTCAACGATGATTATTATCGAAAGGCGATTTACCATCGAAGCAGAGAAGAACCAAAGTTGATTGAAGATAAACCAAAAGAAAAATCAAGAGCTTATGCTGTAATTTACGAGGATGAAGGATATGATTGGAGTGAGGTTCTTCCAATAGATGACATTGTTGATGAACGGTTCAAAGCTGAAGCCAAAAAGGAAGAATTAAATAAACATTATGCTCTTGTTGCTGAGATTCAAGAGGAAAACAAAGACAAAGACATTGCTGAAGTTCATGAAGAAAAAGTTGAGATCAAAGAGAAAACTCGGGAAGAGATCTTAAGTGAGAAGACTTACAGAGAAAGAAATGTGGTTTACAACAGAATGGATGATATGCAGGAAGAGTATGAGATGGCTGTCGGTAGCAAAAGATGGGATAAAAAGAGAGAATGCTATTATAACAGAGAAGGAGAACCGGTTGTTCCCAAGAAAGACATAATCTTCGATGATGTTCTTCTTGCAGTCCCGTTAAGAGCTGAATACTATAGAAGAGTATTGAAAGATGACACATACGCTAAGAAATATGAAAAGGATATCAGATATGCCATGTTATCATGTCTAAGAAAAAGGGACGAAGAGAGGATGAAGAAGAATGTTGAAGAAATGGTAAACAATCTGAAGAAAGCTGCTGAAGAGGTTAAAGCAGAAACTGTTGAAGTTGAAGCTGTGAAGGAAATTAAAAGTGAAGAAGTTGTTGTGAATGAAGAGGTTAAGAAAGCTGTTACTAAAGAAAAGCAGATTGAAGAAGAGGTGAAGAAAGAAGAAAAGAATGAGAATGAGGAAGTTGGTGATGCTGGTGATGAAGTAGGTGTTGAAAAGAAGCAAGATGATGATGATCTGAAACAGACAGAGGTTGCTGAAAACACCGAAGTGCCAATCACTGAGGTAAATTCTGATTCTGAAAACTTGAAATTGATTGATCAGTGCAAGAAATGCATGGAATCATGCAGAGCTTGTACTGAAAAAGATGAGCAATTTAGAACAAGAGATCTTGAGTTCACAAAAATTGAAAAGATTTTCAAAGAAAAATGCAAAGAAATGCTGGAAAAAGAAAAAGTTTTTAAAGAAAATGATGAAAAACTTTCAGAAAAATGTAACAAATTAGAGAAAGAAAATGAAGTTTTGAAAGAAAATGTTTTGAAAATGACAAATGAATGTGAACAAAAGGAAATTGCTTGTCAAGAAATGAAGAAAGATTATGACTCAATGAAATTAGCATATGATATTATGAAAGAGTCATACGACAAAGTGAAAGATGAAATGAAATATGCTCAATCTAGAATGAATTATATGTCTGAAACAACTAAAGAGCTTAAACGAATGTATTCTATAAAACAAGATGTTGTTAATTCCTATATTGAGGATGTTGCTAAGTTAAAGCGACAGATTGCTGATTTAGAACAGGATAACAACAAGTTAAAGAGTTATCACGTGTCGTCATATGTGCTTGAACGAATTTTCAATATAAAACCGGGTGATGGTGAGTCTGAGCAAAACAAGAAAGGTATTGGTTCAGAGTTTCATCAAGTTCCACCACCGGGAAAATTTGCATTTTATGATGAGGAAAAGGTCGAAAAAGCTTTCAACATGGTAGACCAATTGCCAGACAACATTGACATAACCTATTCCAAATCTGATGATTCTCATGATTCAGAGGTGGTAGGTAAAGTCGTTGAAAGTGTGTTGAAAGAAGAGTCGGTTGATACAGGTAAATCTGAATCACAGGATGAAGATGAAGGAAATAATCATGGTGGTTATGTGAAAAACACAAAATCCGAGAAAAATTTGAATGATGATTCAAAAGGATTGGTTTATACCATGATTGGATCGGACAAATTATTCTTAGATGTTGTATTCCCGATTCAGAATGTGATTTCAGAAAAGGTTGACAAAGTTTTCAAAATGGTTGAGATTGAGAAGTCTGAGATTTCAAAGTTTGTCGGTAAGAGTCATAGAGGTTCGTATAACAAACCTGGTTTCAAAAAGAAGAACATGAAGGCTGGGTTGGGTTATAAGAAGAAACAACATCGAAACAAAAATGAAATGCCGAATTTTCAGAAAAAAATGAGTTTTGTTCAAGGAGGCAGTTTAGAAAAAGAAAAAGAATTCAAAATGAAACAGTCTAATGATGAATTCTTTGCTTTAAAGAAAAAGCAACAACCACAAGTCAAAGATGTGTCCATGAGAACATGTTTCAAATGTGATCAAAAAGGACATCTTGCACGCAAGTGTCTTAATCTAAAACCTGTGGATGTTGATCAAAAGAAGATTGATGCTGAGAAACAAAAATCTGAGAATGTGAGACAAAGGTCAACCAGATTTGACTCAAAACAAACTTGGAAGTACAACACAAACAAGTTTGCTTCGACTCAAAATTGGAAGTCAAACCCATATAGGTTTGATTCAAGACAAACCTGGAATTCTCACACACCCAGATTCAGAACAACACAGAGTTGGAAAACCACAGTTGATATGACAAAACCTCAAGAGTTTTGGAAACCAAGAGTTGTTGTTCAAAATCAAAATGTTCAAAAAGATTCACATTTTTATAAACGAGGAACACCAAAAGGTCAAACATGGAGTGTTAAGAAACATGTTGATTTGGTAAAAGATGAGAAAGTTGAAGTTAAAATTGAGAAAGTTTTTGTGAAAAATGACAAAGAATTTCCAGCATTGAATGAAAATTATTGTGTTGAAATGCCTAAGGTTCAACAGACCTGGGCTAAATTGTTCAAGTAATTGAGTAGTTTGTTTGTGCAGGTGCTCATGGAATTCAAAGATTGTAAAATTGGAACTTGGAGCAGCCTGGCACAACAACAAGGAGAGGAGGCTGCTGGATCCTGTGTTGGTTGAAACAGGAAGTTTATATGTTTTTTTTGTAAATAAATAAACAATATTTTCAAAAACCCTAAAAATTGAAAATTTAAAAACCAAAAATATGTTTGTTTTTAATTTTTGTCAAATTTTCAAAAATACAAAAATATGTGTTGATTGAATATGCCGAAACCCTCACGGCTGAACAAACATGATTACTTTCATCAGATTGAAAAACGGTTTTCAAACTGTTAAGATCAATGGGTTGTAAATCATGGGGGTACGTTATATTTTCTGCAAATCAGAGCACTTGAAGCAGAAAATGGATGGCGAGACAAAGCTATCAGTATTGGTTGTCAAAATTTCTTTAAATGGTTTTGCATTTTAGGGGGAGATATATTGTTGTTAGAAAATACAAAAACATTTGAAAAATTTGAAAAAGTCAAAAACATGATAAAATTTAAAAAAAATTGAGTTTTTGCGTAAAAAGAGGAAATGATAGTACATCAGTAGACGGTTTCAGTACGCTAAAGAAATGGAAAGTTTAAATGTGTTAAACGATCTCACCGTGGATATGTCGGTAGATTTTTATACATTTAGTAAACTTTTTCGGGATATAAACCTAAATTCAAACACTTGCTTATTTCGTGGGGAACACTACTTGGATATATAGGTAACCCCTGAAATCTCGTTTGAAAGGTCTCTTAATCTGATATACTAGGTCTTTATACTCAATGATGTCTGGGGTATTATTCCGGGACTTCTGCTGAACGGTAGTTCTGACCTAGTCCTTGGCTAATACTTGCTGCAATGCTTGAAACACAGCATTAAACCCTCAGCATGCTGAAACAATAAAATTGATAAATGCTGCTGTTGTAAGCAAAAAGATCCTCTAAAGGGGACATACCGTAAAGTCGAAGCTGATATCTCTCTGCGTATACGGAAGTATCGACCTGAGATCCCTCGGTCCTCGCATACCTAATTTATATACAGATATCATTGTAGTATACTCACCTGTAAGACTGATTATTGGGATTCTGGATACGGGAGTATATTCAAGAGGTGGGACACATGAATAGGTTTAAGTTCTTAATACATCTAATTCGTATCCTGAATCAGTTGAAGTTTGTATGAAAATTTAAGTGGATCAGTATATCGACAATCTAAGTGAATTGTTTAATGCATAATGTGATTTTAAGCTCAACGGTACTTGTGGCTTGTCAAAAACTGATATGATACTCTAACGCATACTCAAAACAAAAATATTGTTTGTAAATATGTTTGTACTTATTTCGTTATTGCTTTATATTTTCAGAAAATACAAAAAGATTTTGATTTCTGCTTTATTTTCGACGACCGATATCTGAGTGCTGAGTTTCAAAATCTAAGTATGTTGATTGTGTTTCTGAAAATAAAACAAGTTCATTAAATTGAAACTTGATTTAAAATCAAAAATTTCAAAAACAGTTTGTGATATCTCCAAGGTCATTAGCTTGAACTTGGATGATTAACTGTGAGGGAGTTGGATTCTTTAATACTGCTAAATCCATACAGTTTGTTGATAGGGGGAGTGGATTAGAGAATTTGATTGAGAATTCAAAATGTTGTTACTCATAAATGTTTGAGAAATTGCAGATGATAGTCCAGACTACGATCCCGGAAGCAAAGTCTAAGGGGGAGTCTGAAGACAAGTTTGAAACAAAGAAAAGCTTGTAGATGGAAAGCTAGGTGTCGATCCCAAAGCACGGAAGCTTGATGAAAGGGGGAGCCTGAAGCTGATAGAAGAAGAGAGTGATGGATGCGTACAATGTTACAATTTGAAAGAGAAGGTAGAATGATCAAGACTGAAGATGTGTCATATTGAAGAATAGTCACTGAAGACTTCGTCAATATCCGAGGGGGAGTCTGTTAGTGCACTACGTCTATTGACTTCGTCTTGTATCATGAGATAGGATAGGATATCTAGTGCACGAGGTTCGAGAAACTGAGAAATGAGGTTTAAGTGAAGATTTCGCTTGAAGTGAACTTGTGACAAGTTCAAGCGAAATCACACACAACAGATTTCGCTTCAGCTGGTTCAGGTTACTCTCAAGCGAAATCTTACCTCTATAAATAGTGCACATGTCATTTCATTTGGTACGCGACTTCCGAAAGTGTAACGAAGTGCTGCCGGTTTTCTGTCAGGTTGTAAACATTGTTATTATCAATACAAGCAACAGATTAAAGATTACAAGCTGTTTTCGTGTCCGGTTTACTGATTCTGCCTTTAAACTGGATGTAAAACTCTTCTGAACGACTCAGTCGGGTCAAACAACGATCCAACACATTTACGTCTTATCTTGGAGCTCCTGAGGAAGGAGCAGCTTTACGCGAAGTTCTCGAAGTGTGATTTTTGGATTCGGGAAGTACATTTTCTTGGTCATATTGTTAACAAAAAGGGGATACATGTGGATCCTTCCAAGATCGATGCTATTAGGAATTGGGCGGCACCGAATAATCCTTCGGAGGTGCGAAAATTTCTTGGTCTTGCGGGGTACTATCATCGGTTTATTAAGGATTTCTTGAAGATCACTCAGCCTCTCACCTCATTAACACAGAAGAACGTTGTTTATTCTTGGGGAACGAAACAGGAGGATGCTTTCCAACTCTTGAAACAGAAACTCTGCAGAGCACCGATTTTGTCTCTACCTGAAGGTACCGAAGATTTCGTGGTATATTGTGATGCTTCTATCCAGGGTCTCGGTTGCGTGTTGATGCAAAGAGAGAAGGTGATAGCATACGCTTCTCGATAGTTGAAGGTGCACGAGAAGAATTATACGACTCACGACTTGGAGTTAGGGGCTGTAATTTTTGCGTTGAAGATTTGGAGGCATTATCTGTACGGTACCAAATGCACTATCTACACCGATCACAGGAGTCTCCGGTATATCTTCGACCAGAAGGAATTGAATATGCGGCAACGTCGTTGGATAGAACTTTTGAACGATTACGAGTGTGCCATCAAGTATCACCTGGGTAAGGCTAACGTTGTAGCTGATGCACTCAGCCGAAAGGAGACGAAGCCTAAGCGTGTTCGTGGTCTGCAGCTTACTATTCACTCTGGTCTACCTGATCAGATTCGTTCAGCTCAGATTGAGGCATTGAAAGAAGACCACATCAAGGCTGAATATTTACGAGGCATGGAAAAGCGACTTGTGGAGAGATCTGATGGCATTCATTATTTTATGGAGCGAGTATGGGTTTCTTTGTATGGTAATCTTCGAGAGCTTGTGATGGACGAAGCGCATAAGTCTCGGTATTCTGTTCACCCGGGCTCAGATAAAATGTATCAGGATCTCAGAGTTATGTATTATTGGCCAAAGATGAAGGCTCACATAGCGACGTACGTGAGTAAGTGTTTGACTTGTGCTAAAGTCAAAGTGGAGTATTAGAAACCATCATGCCTACTTCAGTAACCAGAGATACCCCGGTGGAAATGGGAGTAGATTGCTATGGATTTCGTCACAGGTTTACCAAGAACTCAAGGCGGAAACGATACTATTTGGGTGATCGTTGATCGTCTCACGAAGTCAGCGCATTTTCTAGAAATCAAGGAAACGGATAAGTTCTCGCAGCTTGTAGCGGTTTATTTTAAGGAAGTGGTTTCTAGGCACGGGGTGCCAACTTCCATCATCTCAGATCGAGATCCGCGTTTCATTTCTGATTTATGGCAGTCGATACATAAATCGTTCGGTTCACGTCTTGATATGAGTACTGCTTATCACCCACAGACGGATGGTCAGAGTGAGCGAACCATCCAGACACTTGAAGATATGCTGCGTGCATGTGTGATCGATTTTGGCAAGGGCTGGGAGAGACATTTACCGTTGATAGAGTTCTCCTACAACAACAGCTACCACACTAGTATTCAGGAAGCTCCGTTTGAAGCATTGTATGGGCGAAAATGCCGTTCTCCTCTCTGTTGGGCTGAGGTGGGTGACAGCCAGATCACGTGTCCTGAACTGTACTTGAAACTTCAGAAAAGATTGTCCAGATCAGAAACCGTATGGCGGCGGCGCGTGATCGCCTGAAAAGCTACGCTGACAAGTGTAGGAAACCGTTGGAGTTCTCTGTAGGTGATCGTGTTATGTTGAAAGTTTCGCCGTGGAAGGGTGTTGTACGCTTTGGGAAGCGCGGCAAGCTCAATCCGCGTTATGTTGGGCCATTTAAAATATTGGAACGGATCGGTAAAGTGGCTTACAAGCTTGAGTTACCAGCTGAGTTGGGGAATGTTCACGATGTCTTTCATGTTTCACAATTAAAGAAGTGCTTGTCTGATGAAACACAGATTGTGCCGTTTCAAGAGCTCAAGATTGACGACAAGTTACAGTTTGTCGAAGAGCCTATCGAGATCATGGACCGGGAGGTCAAGGTGCGTAAACATAGTCGTATCTCGATTGTGAGAGTTCGTTGGAACTCAAGACGCGGACCGGGGTTCACGTGGGAGCGCGAGGATAAGATAAAGCTCAAGTATCCTCAACTTTTTCCTGATAGCCAATCTAATTCTGGTGAAACTGGTGAATTTCGGGACGAAATTCCTCTTCAAGTTGGGGATGATGTGGCACCCGAGGAAAATCTGCAGCAATCTTAAGTTATCACTTCACCCCTTTGTGCTTACTTGTCAAATTTTGGGACGAAATTTCTTTCAAGTTGGGGATGATGTGACAACCCGAACTTTCAAGGTCAGTGTCTTGTGGTTTCATGATTGTAACTCTTCCAAATTCCTTCATCCCACGTCTTTGCTTTATTAAATTTTCCGCTAAACGTTTTATTATGATAAAATGGTTGAGTATAATTGTTCTATTATATTAAACGTTTTATTTTTATGTAGTTGGGTCAGCTTGGGTCGCGACACACAAAGTAGGCCACTCATGGTTAGGGCCGTGACAATTGTAGTCCAACTAGGATCATTTGAGCCCAACCCACCTTAGGTTATGTATACATATGGATCTAGGAGCCAGGAATACGTATTTGTTAGTTTTGTTTTGAAATTATAAAAGATAACAAAAGGAAACCCTAGTGCACCCTACCCTACGAATCATTCTGGTAAGTATAATATTAAGGATTTTAATCTTGTTTAGCTATGATTGGTTGCATGAAAAGTGGCATTGATGTGTATGTATGCATGTTTACGTAGTGGTTCTTTGTTGAATAAAGGCTTAGGTTTTGGCTCAAGCCTTGGTACGATGACATGTGGTAATTATGTGATAATCTAGTATTGTTTTCTTTTATGTGGATTATTGATAGTTTCCAGAATATCAACAAGTTATATTAGGGGTTTCAATGATGAATACTAGGGTGCATGATAGTGTGAATCCTTGATTGGGATTGGCATGTTAATCTGATGGGGTTTTGATTATGTGCATGAGTATTAGGGTTGGTTATTAAAGTCTAGTAATGAATCGATGATGTTGGGTGATAGGTTCATACATAGAAATTGTTATGTGATTGTAGAATAGAAAGTTTACCATGATGATATGAACAAACTGTTGTGCGATTAGATAAGCATGTGAAACAAGAATTAACTATTGGTTTCAAGGTTACTTTATATTGATTATGCATTCAGGATTAATCTGAATATTGATGACTTAGGGTTGCTTATGCATGATTTATTAAGTGTATGGATCACATGGTATAACTTCTGGATTGATGTATGGAAACTTGTTAGAATGTGATGGACGTTATTGTAAGGGTGATGATATTTGGAAACAATTTGATTTAAATGATAATGTCGTAACTATGTTGTTGATTGAGGGTGAAATAATAAAGGATTATTGTTGTCATGACTACACACTAACATCCAGATTACATAAGTCCTGTATAAAACAATACTTGGGTTGGAACAATTGCCATTTTAGGCTGCACAGTTTATAACGGGTGTCTATTGGGCCGAACGAGTAGGTGGGTCGCACACCTTTCAGTGGGTCACACAAGGGAGGTGTGCCACACAGTTTAGACAGATCGCTCATTTGAATCGGGCCGCACCCCGTGTGGGCCTAACCAGGCAGCCGGGCTACGCACTAGGCCAAGTTGATTGGGCCATGCCTATTCATGGAAACCGGGTCGCCCACTCTATTTGAAACCGCACACTTGAATTGTGATTATGTGATGCCGAATGTGATGTATTAGATATGTAATGACTCACGTGTTAAATAAGAAACATCTAAATATTATGATTAATACACGATTCCTAGGTGCTACGTGTTATGTAATTGTGTATGTGACAATACTTGAATACGAGCCTAATGTTAAATGGAATCAATAATAGGGCGTGGTTGGTCTTAATAACTAAGACAAGTGAAACACTCTACCGAGCAAACCAAGGTGAGTTCACTACTCTTGAGCATGCGTCCCGGTGGTTGGGACAGTCAGTGGGTATCCCGGGGAGGGATAAGTCTTTTGGGTAAAACAGGAATGTTTGATAATAATCTCACCCTATCACTCTTAAGTCCCATCTTTTTGTTACCGGAGAGGTAACGGGGTATTAGTTGGTAGCGCTACTTAGGTTTGGCACCCTCACCCCGTACCGAAGAGGACGGGTGTGAACTAATGACCCAGTCATGCCCAGTGTTTTGATAGGAGCACTAGGGAACGGGCAAAACATACATCAGGAGCCATCTTGTTCAGTATCGAGATATTATCAACATTACTTTCGGATTTGTTAACAAACTGGATTAAACACTTGGTAATTAACGTTTTTGTAAAACTGTGAACTCGCCAGCTTTGTCTGATACACTTGTTGCATGCTCGCAGGTCGTTAGATGTCTTGGCCTGGAACTTGCTGTCTGGAGTAGCTCGAGTGGTCATGTGTCGGGCTGATTGGATACTCATGATGGGATTGTTTACTTTACACATTTGCTTTGAAACATTTAAACAATGAATTACTTATTGCTTCCGCTGAACTTGTTGGATTTTTATTGTGGTACTTTTCATTAATAATTGGCAATTTCGTTTGAAAACATGTTATGAGTTCAACATGATTAGTGGCTCGTTATTGGTACGTCACACGCCTAGCAGGGATTCCGTAGGTGGTATTTTGGGGGTGTGACATCGAACGTTTCATCTGGGGATTGGCACCTCAGATTCTGAGCATGGTGACAGCATCAAAGCCTCCAACAATTACCGATGCTATTGACTTAAGTGTGGCGCTCACTGAAGAAGCGGTTAGATTGGGAAAATTTTCAATCTCTGAGAAGAAGAAGGAGACTCATGTAGAGTCGACAGGTGATAACAAAAGAAAGTTTACCAATTTCAAGAAAGGTACTCGGGTTAATAACAACAACAATGCCAATAAGGGAAGAGGGTACATGGGTACCCTACCTAAGTGCGACAATTGCCGACGTCATCATACTGGGCGATGTAGGTATGGAAAATGTGATAACTGTGGCAAAGTGGGGCATGCCAAGGAGACGTGTTGGCATGGTGCTGGACGTGGAAATGGAGGTCAAGATGGTAATGGAAATCGTGGGAGAAACAACAAAAACGACTATCAGGGCGGAAATGGTGATGATAAAGGACGTGGTCAAGGTTGTTTTAACTGCGGTGATGTGGGGCAGTTTAGGAAGGATTGCCCTAAAAAGAATCAGGCACGTGGAAGAGTGTTCAACATCGGAGCTAGGGAAGCACGCTAGGATCCAAACATGGTTACTGGTACGTTCCTTATTAATCAACGTTATGCATCTGTGTTGTTTGATACTGGTGCCGATTTCAGCTTCGCATCTCTAGACTTTTAAGAACACGCTTGGTTTAGTTTCTAGTAAGATAGATGTCCAGTATTCGATAGAATTGGCTAACAGGAAGTCAGTAAAGATGAATGAAGTAGTTAGAGGTTGTGTTATAGAGCTTGGAGATATCCTTGTGGCAAGGGAGTATCCTGAGGTCTTCCCCGAAGACTTGCCAGGATTACCTCCTCAATGACAAGTCGAATTCTACATTGACTTGGTTCCAGACGCCACGCCTATAGCTAATGCACCTTATCGACTTGCGCCTTTAGAGATGCAAGAGTTATCCACGCAGCTTCATGAGTTACTAAACAAAGAATTCATAAGGCCGAGCTTCTCGCCTTGGGAGCTCCAGTGTTGTTCGTCAAAAAATTGTTTTTAAACATACGCTAATGTTTTGTTTTATACATGGTACACAAAACAGTTACACACAGAATACAAAACTTTGAGGGTTTAGGAAACATGCACTTAGGACCTTCGGGAACTTATGTCGAAGTTCATTAAAGGTTATCACATAAGAAGCACGTCTATTAACTCGGGCAAACACCATTATTATGTCGTGTATGCTATTTTAGCTAACTGAACGGGTAAAGTACTTAAATTTCTTTTATTGAAATTCCCACTTTTGCATCTAGCGAGTAGATTTTTACATCTCTACTCCTCTTGATGGTCGTTGTATCACGACAATTTTCTTCATTAGAGCGAACACTCATTTGCTTCGGTTCTTGATCATTTCATATGTTACACATGCATCGTTTGTTATGCATGTGGCTTCCCTTCGAATGATCTTTTTCGTCAAAGTTTCAAATATTATTTCGCTATATCCAGTTATTGCCTTGTGACTCGGATAATCTGCATTATTGTAAGTGTTGACTCCTTGATATCGAGTCAACAAAACCTTCTTGAAATATCTTTTCCTTCGAGTTACATATATGGTTTATCTTTGTAACATTGCTGAAATTTCCTTGTCGATACGTGTAATTATTGTCGGATTGCGCCGAAACCAAGTTCAATTGCTTGAACTTGTCCATTCCACATATTTAATTCAAGGAACCATATGATGTATTGAAAGCATCATATTCAAATTCATTTTAACAAGTGTTTCATTTGTTCCGAGTCATAGTAGACTTGTTCGGTCTACGACTCCATTAAATCGTTTGTTGATTTCGACACCTTGTGGTGATGCTTTCACTAAATTGAAGCTTGCGCTAATCTCATTTACACATCTCATACGCGGATTTAATTGTTTATTTATTGACTCGCTCTAAGTCCGCTCTAATTTATCATGTTAAAGTAGTCTTAACGCAATTGTGTGTTAAGACAATGGTACATAAATTCATTCTATATTCTAGTGTACCTCCTAACGGTTCTTTCATTATCGATCGAACGCCTTGCGATATTTATTGCTTTTTTCGTCTTCTATCGAAAATGGTAGTTCTTCGATGTTCCATATTCAATTGAAAATCCTATGATGTCGTTTGAATCAAATTTTCATATTTGCTTCATTACACTTTCATTTGATTTCAAACACGGTGAACTTGTTCGGTCACCGCTATCATTGAATTATTTCATTCACTACGACACATTATGGCGTCGGTACAAACTTGTAGCTTGTGCTAATCATGGTCAACCGTTTCATACGAAACTACGTATACTTTTCGTTTGACTCGTCATTTAAACACTCTTATGCAACTACGAATTAAGACGATGATACACCAGGTTAGGTTGTATTCCATTCGGTGCATTCTCGCAATTCAATAATGTCAGCACACTAATTTTATTCCTTTATTTGTTTGAAAGTTGACGGATCATTTTCATGTTACTATTACATTTGAGCTTGTTGATTCTAAGTTCATCTAGTGGATGTTATTATTTCTAGAACTCACTTGCATATTGTGAACGATCGTTCGGAGTTCTATTGGTCGAAACTCCTCTTTTGTTGAACCTCTGGTAACTAAGTCACACTAGTTATTACGTCTGTACTTTGACATTAAATTCCGAATCACATACCTTTTAACCGTTGGGTTCTTAATGTTGTAATATGTCCTTGGATTCACCTGATTCGAATAAGTCTTGATTCGGTTTCGTGGTTATTCACTTTGGTATTATTCATACCCATCTACGCATAACGTAACCCTAAGGAGTTAACGTAGTCTAAATTTCGAGGACAAAATTTTCTTAACGGGGGGAGAATGTGACAATTGTCAAATTTTCGTGTATTCGTACAATAATTAAACAGTAATTAGTGCTTTAATGACTGTGCTGATTTAGATTAATGACATGAATGCTTTCTGATTTTTATCACATACATATAAGTGCATCACATATTGCATGATTTCATATCATTATTGCATGCAACACTCTATGCTTCAAATGATGCACGAAACAAAGTTAGCACAGTTTTCAGACAAATCAGAAATACTGACGGGAGTTCAGTACTTAGACAAACATGGTATTGAGACACAGAATGAGCCAGAAACCAAGTGTTACACTAGTATAGTGTGTAGGAAAGTAAGGATCATGAAACTGCCTTCCTAGTGATAGTTTAAGTGCCGGAAA